>JASCZI010212597.1:0-10320 GCA_036250425.1 Stylosanthes scabra
GCTTCACAAATGGGCTTTCTATCAAGACAACTTGTGGACATAACCAAACAGCCCAACCCATACATTTTGTCATCACAAAAAATATACTACTCTTAATGACTCAACAGCATGTAAGAACACCCTATTTCTTCTCTCAACTTGTTATGGATTGTCATAGCCTCTTTCACTAAGAACTTGGTGAGGCTGTTCTGAATAATGATTGGAAATGTGGAATCAGGTCACTCAATGTTGCTAAAATGTCAATGATTATGATGAATTTTGGATCACTTGCAAAGGCATCCGCAAAATTTAACAGCTGAGTCGTTGAATCCCGGCAAATCTCTGCAAAACAAGCATCAGCAACAGAACGTAGCCCAAAGAAGACACGATCGCATAGTTGTCTTTCGGACGGAAACAATACTTTGAGAGCAACATTGCTAGTTTCAGCCCATCTCTTAACCATAAAATATGGAGTTGGTAATGTGTCAGGGTGGTCAAGTTTGATAGTGTGCAACTCCAACAATCTTGCTAGACACTCCTCCAAGAATTGCCTCCGGCATTTGATGTAGGCATCAGAGCACTCCTTCCCCAATCCAACACCCACTGCGGATTTGACAGCTTCATGAAGTTTATTTACAACTCCCTGTGGCAGATTATCAAGCAAGAGGTTGTAGTCAGTCACCAACCCAGAGTTATTAGTAGCATTGATGCATTCCATCAAAAGGGTTTGCACTAATGCAGATTTTCTCTGCTGAAGTGCCTCAACACAATCCATGAGCTTTGTCATGATGACTCTATCAATATTGGATTCTTGTGGATCAGATTCCACTTGAATTGCCACATGATTTTGATCCTGGAGTTCCAAATATTCATCATCTGTGACTGTCTGTGCATCCAGAGAGGATTGAAGAATGATGAGGAAATAGCTAAAACATATCGCAACTATACTCAACAATATTTTTATCTTCATCAGTTGTATTATGAGAAGTCCCAAAAAGAAATATAACATGTCTACCTCAAATCCACAGTGAATTTGTCTTGACAAACTAAACCACATGATGGCAAAAGAAGCACAAGAAACTATGCTATATGCATCCGATTTCCCGTGCACAGCTTTATCGAAAAAGAACGAATAAAAAGAAGTAACGGTCAGAACTAAAAACACCATATGAGCTCTCAATCGGAGACTCGCAGAGCGTTTCCATACCTTGGCAAAGAAAGTGGCAAGGCAGACTATGAAACTGAAAACAACATAAATAGAGATTTTCACCAAGTTCCATTTTCCGAATAGAAGGTTGAAGGATGTACTAAGTGCATAACAGAGAATTCCAACTATGGATGAAGCAAAACCAAGGAATCTCCATAGCTTTGGATGCATAAGCCATCTTGGAATTTGGACATACAGTGGTGACATATTCTCTCTGAAAGAATCTAAGCGAGTAACAACAAACAAGAACTTTTAGTCTTTATCCAAAACACCAAGAGCAACTATTTCAGGTAGCACTAACCTTTGCAGAGGAACCTTCAAAAGAAACTTGCACAAATGTTTTCTAAATACAAATATTTTTTACTTGGAGAAGTAGTTGCCGGCATGAAGAGTCATCTGCAACTAAGTTTTGTCATCTTGTTCTTGGGCGCTTGGCCATACTCATTTTTATATGCATTGTTACGTAAGTTTCCTATCCCCTTTCATTTTTCCATGTCTCAAAAGTCAAAAGCATGAATAAACAAATCTAATGGTAACTCTATCACTTCACAGTAATATCTTAAGCTGACAGTTGACTAATAAATAGTACAAAATCTAGTCCTAGAATAGTTGTTTCCGTTATGAATTTACACTGCCACTGCAACCAGCTGACAAATATGTTTAAGTTGCATTTCCATTACAGCATCAGAACACTACACCAAGTAAGACTTACTTGAATTGAACATAGAATCCGGAACATAAAAAGGGAGAAAAAGAGGAATAAATATAGGCGATGAGTCATAGAGGCTTATTTTTTTTTTTTCCTGCAATTCCACAAGAATTATTTTTTTTTTCCAAACTAAACTTGAATTTCATTCGTTTCTTTTCTATTTCTGAATTTTGAAACTTAACGTGATTTGATTTAATATTACAATACAGATTTCTGCAAATCAGTGCATTGAAATCGTAGGTGATATTTAGGATTTTCATCTGCAAAATAAAAGGTAGAAAAATTCACAGCAACTAACAAGAACACCTCTACGTAACTGAAAATATAAGATGCTAATATTGTAATTCTGATGGCTCTCAAGTCTCAACTAACAGAATGTAGTTCAATCCACCATAACTTTCATCAGTGAAAAATAATAACAATGTATATAAATGAAGAACATACAGTGCTATTTATAATAAATGGCCACAGATGTCTAGGTACTAGTACTAACTCTGATAACCAAAACTTTGTATTCTAATTTACACTACAAATTACATACACACAACAACAACTAGCAGCTCCTAACTTCACTTTCGGCTACCAGTTGATCCACTATTACCCTGAAATAGATCGTTGAGCTTTACTTCAATTTCCTCTACTCCATACTTAACGTACTTATCAGCATTCTTGCCAAGTTCCGTATGAAACTTTCCAATGAAGCCTCCATATGCAGGCAATAAGATCTTCTCAAGGGCAATTCTTATTTCTTCCCTAAGCTGCTCATCAAAAACAAACCAAGAAGACTGAACCCTGCATAAATTCTCAAACTGTGTGTTGAACATTTTCAGTTTCTCTTTTATTGTCTTTGCTGTGCCATTAGGCCCCATTGACCCATTACTACTACCATCAAGCTTTAAAATCCCCAGAACTTTGTTCCATGAACTCCTCTGGTAATGCACATGGTACTGCCTAACTTTGGCAGTGTGTTTTCGGATCCAATCGTCGCCCAAGAGGGCTCCCAATTCGCTATCTTTCGCCTTCTGAACAATGTACCTCCCATTGTTCATCAAGAAGACATAGGACAATGCAGGGTCATTGTAGACTTTGGACTTTGCCTCCAAATTGCTCTCCAATAACTCCATTATCCAATCCATTTGCACAGAGAGTGAAGAATTTGGTGCAACCCTATCATCAAGCTTAGGGTAGTCCTTCAAAGGATGTCCATAGTCTTCAAAAACTTGCTCTAATGTCTGCCGTGACCGGCAAGCGGCGCGCAGGTAGTTCATCACATAGCGTGTGATCGGATGTAGGCCACCACCGGGAACCCCAACCTTAGCGGGATCCCTTCGAATCAGATTCTCCAACTCCATGAAAATTCCCCTGATTGCTTCCCCCAACCTCTTCCAAATCGTAAATGCCTCGTTCCTGAGCGAAACACTGTACTGATCCGAGAACAGGGCTTCAAATTCCGGAATTAGGTCACGCAAAGTTTCAAACACGTCGAGAATCCTAAACAGCCGTTCAGGCGAGCGGCTCCCGATAGCCACAGCGTCCGCGAAATTCAGAAGCTGAATAGCAGATCCACGGCAGACCTCCATGAAAGAAAGGTCAGCAGCGGCGGAGAATCCAAAGAACACGCGGTCGCAGAGTCTTCTCTCACTTGGGAACAGGATCTTGAGGGAGACGTTGGAGGCCTTAATCCACCTCTCAATCTCATCCTCGATGTCCTGCCATGGCATCTTGTGAACCTCCTCGATGCTCAGCTTCTGCAACCCTAACCTCGAGAGACTCTCCTCCAAGAATTCCCTCCGGCAGCTGCTGTACACGTGCGAGCACTCTTTCCCAAATCCTCCCGCCACCATGCGCCTCGCGATCTCGTGCAGGTCGTTGATAGTCCCCGCCGGTAGCGCGTCGATTACGATGTCGTAGTCCGTCAACGGCAGCGCCACCGGTATTTGGTCCTCCTCTCCCCCGTCGTTCACCACCGCCTCCAGCTCGTTCTCCTCTTCGTCCGAATCGAACGGGATATTCTCCACCGACTCGACGCCGTTTCGGTACGGCGGAGTCAGTTCGAACGACTCACCAGCGCGCTCCATGAGAGATCGGAACTCGTCCTCAAGTCGGAACATGGCGTGCTGCAGCATGTCCTCAGCACGTGCGAGGCACGCGCCGAAAGCCTTGTCTGTTGAGAGTTGCGACCACTCGGCGACTGCGGCGACGAGCTCGTCAACGGCGTCAAGAAAAGCAACAGCATCGGCTGAGTCGGCCCAGATCGGACGGTCGGATGAGACAAATTGCGAGATCCGGCGGTCAAGGGACTTAAGGGAATGATCAAGTGCGGCGCAGGCCCTGGGATCACCGTCTGCAACCTTGTCAGCTAAATTCTCCTTGGAGAACCTTCCATCGAAATTGGAGAATATTTGCAGTATATCATCGGCCATGTTGGTGTTGTGGCCCAGCGTCTTAGCTATGTGTCGGGCCACAGCTAGTAATTTCTCTTCCCCGTTGTTCTCAGCCATGATTCTAGCCAGGGCATCACTTGCTCCAAAACAGAGAGTAAAGGGTATACAAGAAGAGGAATGGGGGTAGTTGGAATGACAGGTTTGCCCTTTGAAAGACGCGGTTTGTGGAAAAAGTGGACGGTAGTGAGGGTAGAGTTGGGAAAGTACGCGGTGGTTGAAAAGGAAAGGAGAAGCAGCAGAGAGAGGGGAAGACCGAGAGAGAAGATAGAGTAGAAACTGGAAAGTAGAGACTAGAGTCTAGAGAGAGACAGAGAGAGCACAACGTGCTGAGGGGTATCTTCTTTTTTTTTTTTTTTCTTTTTCGAGTTTTCTATTGGTTGTGTTCCGTGCTTTTTTACTGGTGGAACTGGGAAATCGGAACTTTAATTCCAATTTTGCTGTTAGTCTTACCTTTTTTGACTCCTGGCTTTTTTTTTTTTTTTTTACTTTTTATTGGTCTTTTATTAAGATTTTTTTAACGACACTTTAGGGAATCAATAGGTTTAATTAAAAATTATGATTCAAAAGTAATAAAAATTATCATCCTAAAGTATATACACACTATAAACCAAACATAACCATGTGATTATTTAAAAGAAAGAAATGAATGGTTAAGATCGATGGAAATAGAAACCATGAGAACTCATTTTTATTTCTATAATTCATCATCAGATAGAAGCTACTAGAATAAAAGAATCTTGGTCATGGTCATAGCTTCCTTTACAATGTCATAATCGTTGTGCTGCCTCTTCACATCTATGCAAGGTTTGTTCTCAGACACCAAGTCCGAAGAAGATTTGCCATTCACCTACTCAACCTCACCATACATCACCATAAACATCACAACAGAGGCCTCGACCCCAACATCATAGCCACTCTCCCTATTTTCATATACAAATGAAACAAGAAAGAAGAAGATGATGATTATGGCAAGTGTGCAGTGTGTTTGAGTGTTGTGGAAGATGACCAAGAGGTGAAGTTGATGCCAAATTACAAGCACAATTTTCATGTTGGTTGCGGGATGATTTCTACCATAGGCTGTGACGGGATCGCGCTTGAAGAAGAAGAAGAAGAAGAGTCGGCGGCGGCGCGGGTGGCATTGGAGTGGCGGGTTCGTGCTTGAAGAAGTAGAAGAAGATACATTGCCTTCCATTGGCTACATATATCAGTGGCTCCTTATAATTTCTCTTTTTTTTAGTTATGCAATAAGCGATCATAAAATTTTTAAAATAATCAAATTGGGTTGATATAATAATTATGCTTAAGTCGGTATTGAGAGTTTAAATTTTGTCTGCATACAGCAAATCAATGACTAACGACAAACTCTTAAATGGAGTTCTAATTCACGACGAATTAATTTCTGATATGTCGGATTGAAGAATATTGTAAAAAATAAATAAATAAATAAACTTTTAAAAAGTAAACCAATATAGAACCAATCAACCAAATGTAACTAAAGCGCATAATCAAACATGGTGTAAAACATAGTAAACATGTGGCAAAGAACTAGGGAAGGAAAATTAGAATTTTTTAATTAAATAAATTAAATATTTATCTTATGCAAGCATGTTTAATTTTTTTCAAAAACTAAACTATTATTTATTTCGTATGCAAGGAGAACAAAATGATTTTAAACATAGCTCTTTTGTGTAGAAAATAAAATATGATTACGTTTGTGAACGAGATAAGTAATAAAGAGAATATTACTTATCTCATTCTCAAAGAAAATGAGATACGCGTATAACTATTTCGTTCTCTCTGCAAACGAGATATGTGAGAATGATATTTTATATACATGTTCCATAGTCAGCATCCCTATCACCCCCCATTTTGGCATTTTATAAATCTCTAGAGTCTATTTTCTCTCGAGTTAGTTCTGGACCTTCCTGTCTTTTGCGGTTGGCAGTTTGTCTTCCATCTGCGGTTGGCAGTTGATCTTTTAGATATGGCCCGCTACGTACGTTCTTCAAAGACCAACCGGCTCAATGATATTTGGCACATCGCAGGCGCATTGGATCATTAGGTTGGTCTTTTTATTCTATTACTATCATTTTCTTAGTATTCGAGTTAGATATGGTTAGGTGGTTAAGATAATTAGCATTTGTAAATAAAGTAGAAAAATTACTAAGTTAGACATTGTGTTAGGTAGGCAGAAAAATTTGTTTGGTTACTTGGTATTTTATTACTTTGTTATGATATTTGTTAGAATTGCTTAGGTGATTTCTAAAATAAGATATATATGTTCGAAGTAGCTGAAAAATTAAAAAATTAAATTCTGTGTGAAATAATAATTGGTTGAAATATAAATAAATTTATTATAAAATATTGATTTAATAAGTAAATAATAATGAAGTAATAAGTGGAGAGTGAGAAAGTAAGAAGTAAGAGTGAGAAAGTAAGAAGTTGGGTGGGAAAAAGTTTGCTGAAAATGACAAGCAGCAACAATATCAATTGGTTGAACGAAGACATGTACATTGCAAGATATTTAAATGATGAGGTTAGTGGTTAGTGTCTTAATTTTTTGTTGAAAAATAGAATTGTTATAAAAAAAAAATTAAATTTATTTAGGTATTATTTTTTTCATGTTTGTGTATGCACTTGTAGTTATGTAATATTTATTTGTTAAGAGATAACTTAGTTTGAATTATTGTTAGAATATTATTTATCAGCATTTAGGGTCTATAGTATATTGTGTTAAGTTGAGTATTAATTTTTCTTTTTATCTTTAGTCAATGGATATAGTTGTTATTATTGTTTTGATAAACTGAGAAAATATAATTTTATTTATCAAATGTGGAAATATGATATAAATGGGTGAAATAAATTTTTTTTAAAAAAAAAGACTTGAAAAAAGGCATGCCAATTATTAATTTAATTTAATTACGTGTTGGAGAATTTTTTGGTCGTCAGTTTCTAAGAATTTTTATACATGTATGAATTTATTGGTGGCTTATATTTGCATAAGTAAATGAGGTTAGATAAACAAATTTTATGTGGTTAGATTATTTACATAAACTATTGTATTGTAGTTTAATTGAGTCCTTATTTATACGTGTTTTAATAGATGGTTTATTTCACAATGATACAGAATGGGCAAGTTCTTTTTCCACATAGGAATAGACACACAGTTGTGGAACGTCCATCGAATGCACTTTTCCTGTACCTAAATGAGGCTGGATTTGGCGACGTGGCACGGGTTAGAGATTTTCAATTTAACAACTCCCTGTTATCCGCTTTTGTGGAACGTTGGCGTCTGGAAACTCACACGTACATGCCATGAGGCGAGTGTACCATCACCCTACATGATGTTGCCTATCACTTTGGTCTATGGACACATGGAAAGTCAGTTGGAGGTTGCCGCCGAGAATTTATGAGGTTCTGTGGCAAATGGTCTAGGAGGCACTTGTAGTGATACTTCCAACCAAGGAGACGTGTGACGGGGAGCTGTAGTATCCGAGGGAAGATTATGCTTATCTTCAATCATCCTGAAAATTACTTTGCATATCGAATTGCTATCAAGAATAGCATCATCCTGTTACATGGTAGGTGCTAAGCATGTGTGTATCGTCTCATACCTACAAATCTCCTAATATCCGAGGTTCTGCCAGAATGCAACTCGAATGCTCCATTGGCAACTAGATGCATAATGTTGGTATTGACAATGATACTTTGTTCGATCAGATTTGATAACTATGTACTCCACACTCCTACAATTACAAATGCTATAATTTTTTTATAGTAAGTTAAGGTGTACAATCTCCCTACTCTATAATCTATGGCCAACCCGAAGCTTAACACTACCATTTGGGTTGTAATTGTCTGGGCCACTAGAACCAAAAGGTGTTACATCCAATTGCATAACATCGAGGTCTAACGTCTCATAGTGACTTGGAACTAGGGCTCGACTAGGAAGAAGCGGCACCAGATGTGGCAATATCAGTTGTGATGAATTAACGGCAATGTGTTTCGGGTACATACTCTGCATCGTCATCACTGTCACCATCTGAACTCGTTGACACCCACTCTTCATCCGACTCGAATACTTCCATAAATAATTCAGACCTTGGTTTTGGTGGGACCCACACCTTTTGACTTGGTCTAACTGCACATGACGACAAAGCACCTCCACGCACGTCCCCCAGCTCAATACAAAGCTCCATCACTTGCTTCTTCGCAATCTTTTCATGACAATTAAACATCGCACGGACATGCACATCACCCTTTAACCAAAATATCTTATATCAAATATTTAATGTCGCATCTAAAGCAATGCAACAACATGCAATCATCTCAACATTGTTAATCCCAAACATTCCCATATCGATTAATATCAAACTTTTAAGTTAGACAAGCGAATGCAACCACCAAGCATGCATTACAATAGGTTGGCTATCTTCAAAATATGCACCGTCATCTTTACATGTAATTGTTGCGTCCGAATAAACCGCAATGACTATAAGTGTACCCATGAAAATTGTTTAGAATGTTGAGAAGAGAAGATTGGGAATGACTTGGCAAATACATGTTTGTATGCTTGGATATATATATATATATCTATATATATATATATATATATATATATATATATCAGATAACATTCTTTAGAAACAAAGTTCTTTCCCAAGGTGCGTTTTGCTACGTGTCATCTTCCTAGGGACTCATGTCAATGTTGAAGGTTGTTTTCAATAAAATTAAATATCAAATAATCAATAAAAAGTTAAATATATATTAAAAAAAAAAGAAAGATAATAATAATTGAAATCGAAAATAAAATAACAATAACAACATTCATTATTTCATTAATCACAATATATTAGGAAGAGTCATATATCGTCATAACAACTTAGACCTATATAATAAGTATCATATCTAAATATACTGTAACCTGATCCACGTAGGGATCTCAAATCCCTATACATCAGACTAGAAAGCTGTAAAATCCTAACCCTCTTGGACATATACTATAGTGAAGGGACCAGTACTAAACAACTCAGGATATTCTATGAAAGCCGGCTATGTATATAACCGTAAAATTTTATCTTTGTTATTTCCTCAAAGTTCTTTACTCCGGTTCTTATCTACACGTGGAAAAATAAAGGGGTGAGAATCTAATATTTTCAGTAAGGGTATAACAGGGTTTCACGTATATATCTTAAGGCGTTGAAGCTTTTTATGTATTAATAGCAGAATTATTATTACAAACACAATTATTCAAACACAAAGACAAAATGCAAACAAACATATGCCCAAACAATATGGTGTATACCTGTTCCTAATGCAGGCCATGAGCTCATGCGTCGGTTGTTACCCGCAACCCGACGTTATCCGATGCACTTTTGACTGGATAAGGTTTCACCACTGTGCGTCCATAGTTGTGCATATAGCACCATTGCCATAATAAGGCATAACATATGAGATTACTTTGACGTCAACTTTCTATACGCCACAGGGGAAACATTCCTTAAACCGTTTTGGGGCGCGACCCCGCCATGGTTGGTCATAAACTGGTTCAACCGGCATATTCCATCATTCATATAAATTTCATATCATTATTGAGTCAATCTAATCATCACACCTCATTCTTTGATGTTAACTCTGTTCTTAATTTCTTTTAAAGAGTGATTCTATGTCTTTTAAGTTTCTAAGACTTTAACTTTCTATCCTTTAACTGTACCTATGTTTTGGGTTTTACCTCTGAGTTTTACTATGTTTAGTAATTTCCAGGAAAGATTGGTTGAGACACAATCAAGTCCCACTTAATACCCAGTCTCCTTAGATAGAATTTTATTATCAATAATATTTCCAGGAAAGGCCGGAGGGGAGAGACCAGTCTCACTTGCTACCAACCTCCTTAGACAAAATTACTATCACAGTATCATTCTTTTGTAATGATCATATAATTTATGCTTTCATTATTATAGTAAGATTATGGTTATATTTCT
>JASCZI010212598.1:0-10457 GCA_036250425.1 Stylosanthes scabra
CTACAAATATGTATGTGAAATTTAATGTCAATTTTTTAAAATAAAACAAAAATGGTTACAAGCTATTTATTTATTTTTGAAATCATCTCGAATTTGTTGGATGACCTTGCTCTTCTAATAAAGTTTGACTCTACTGGTGGCAAGTCTTCTGTTGGTTTGTAATCCTTTACTAGTTGTGCTGGTGATTGAATTTTTATAGATTTTAATAGGTATGTAGTCATTAAGACAGAGACTGGCATTTAAATGGAAATTAATGTTCCTTTTGCAATTAACAATTTTTTTCCCCAAAAAAACTTGGGTTCTTTCAATTTTATGCATATATACCTTTTTCAAAATTTTGTGGCGTCTAATTTTTAATGATTAATGCTGAAATTTATTTGCTAGGTATATGGCTTATATTATGGATACAAAGGAGGAGGAGAGAATAAAGGTATGAATAGATATGCTGATAAAATTAGGAGTGTATCCCAAAGGATTTAGTTTTCACTTTTGCATGTTAATTATAGTTATGTGAATGTGGTTGCAATTTATAATTTTGGATATCTATGTGTTGATTGTAGGGAAAGACAGTTGAAGTTGGAAGAGCACATTTTGAAACAGAGACAACAAGGTTTACAATTCTGGATGCACCTGTAAGTATCATTATTGTTTCAATTTTTGTCTTCCCTTCCTCTCAAACTTTCTCTTTCTGATGCAAACAAAAAATATTGTTACTGAACATGTAATATTTAGTATGAATTACAATGTTCCTGCAGGGTCACAAAAGTTATGTACGTAACATGATCAGTGGTGCTTCTCAGGCTGATATTGGAGTGTTGGTGAGTTTATCTATGGTGTACGCCACTTTATTTTTTGACTTGCAATACGTGCTTCTTGACAAGCATTTGATGATATCTTTGTGTTTCTCTATGGCTTATCAATCAGGTAATTTCAGCTCGAAAGGGAGAATTTGAAACAGGATATGAGAGAGGTGGACAAACTCGTGAACATGTCCAGCTCGCAAAAACATTGGGGGTGGCTAAATTGCTTGTTGTTGTCAATAAAATGGATGAGCCTACTGTTCAATGGTCTAAATAAAGGTTCTCTCTCAAACACGCACTCATAAATTTGGTTTTGATTCCCAACCTCTGTCTAAAATTTTAGTGAGATTTTTCAAACTGTTTTGACCCTAGGTATGATGAAATTGAGTCCAAAATGACACCATTTCTAAGACAATCAGGATACAATGTGAAAAAAGGTATGCTGTGTTCTATTCTGGGATGCTTCTATAATGTATGTTTTAAAGTTTAAAGTGGGTGGTTTATGTTTCTTAACAGCTTTATACAACAATGAACACGATTGTAAATATCTAGAGTGGTGACTGCTTATGTCTTGCTCCATGCTAGTGGAGGTGTATTGAAGATGGCTGAAGAGTTAATATCTTTTTTGGGCAAAAATGATGACATGTTGGACATGCTTTATTGGTGTGACATGTTAGATAGGGTCAGGGATCTAGATCCGAAATGGTCAGGATGATGATAAGGTTGGAAGTGAAAGGTAGCATGCTTGGTATTTGGAAGAAGTATCGATATTTGTGCTGAATAGTTGTTCATTTACCCTGTTCTGTGGTAAATTCCTTTGGTGTAGGTTTGGAGATGTTCATTTTTATTTAGTTTGTTCTAATTTTAACTTTTCTAAGGGAGGATTTCTTATTGGCACAGGATGCCTATAATCGACAAATTCAAAGACATGAGAACTGTTGTTATGGGAAAAGTGGAGTCTGGAACCGTTCGTGAGGGAGATTCCTTGTTGGTTATGCCAAATAAGGTAATTTATTTTTTGGATTTGTATTTATGTGATACAGTAAATTGATACAAATATGAGAAATTCCCTTACAATTCATATTTTACACTTCAAGTAAAAGTTGTTGCTATATTTATCAATGAGGATAAAGTCAGACGTGCTGGACCCGGTGAAAATTTAAGGATTAGATTATCTGGTGTTGAAGAAGAAGACATATCAAGTGGGTTTGTCCTATCAAGTGTTGGTAAGCTCTTGTAGACTTTGTAAGGTGTTACTTCAGAACATATATGACAAGAAATTTTAGTGAAAAAAAAAAAACTGATCTAGGAAATGTTATTCTACTATTGGTATGAGTATATGTGCAAAGGTTTGTCTCAACTTTGATGTTTCATTTGTTGTTTCTGTCTTCCATGTGAAACTGAAAATGCTAGTGGTAGAGTAATGTGCCACGTGATGTGATGTTAAATATCACAAGTAATCTACTAATATGCTGCATTATACTTCTACTCAAGAAGATAATTGCTTGAATTGGATTGAGGTTTTAGGCATAATTACTCAAATTGTGGAGGCTAAGATAATATTGGTAATTAGTAAAATTATAAATTATTTATTCTAGAATCATGAGAAAGGAGCTTTTCTTGTCCACAAATGTTCTCTAATAATTTTGTTTTGTTTCTTTGCTTTTGGATTGTTGCTTTTTTTTTTTTTTGGTGTCATTTTGAATTGTTGCTTTGATCATATGTTGTTGCACATTTGCTAATTAGTATATCTGTGGTTTTTTTCTTTCTTTTAGCAAACTCAATACCAACTGTTACTGAGTTTGTTGCTCAATTGGCAATGCTTGAATTGCTGGACAATGTATTTATTGTCACTCTCTCTATTCGTCTTTGCATTTGAGTACTAGCACAGTTTCCAAGCGCTTATGTGTGTTATATAATCTCCAGGCTATTTTTACTGCGGGGTACAAGGCTATTTTGCACATCCACTCTGTTGTTGAAGAATGTGAGATTATTGAGCTCTTGCATCAAATTGATCCAAAAACAAGGAAACCTATGAAAAAGAAGGTTCTATTTGTGAAGAACGGTGCTAATGTTGTGTGCCGAATTCAGGTGCGTTTATGGCTTTCTAAAATTGGATAGATATTTGTAATATTGTCATAATACTTGGGCTTCATGGACTTTGAAGGTTTTTAACTGGGCAACAATCTTGTGGTATGATTGTTGAGTTTTAATAAAGAGATTAATTTGTTAATTTAGTCTAATTGTATTATATGTTCAATCTATTTTAATCTTAGTTTGACTTTGATAGTGTATTTTTTTACAGTTTAGTAGCATGATATGCCTTGAGAAGTTCTCTGATTTCCCACAACTTGGGAGATTTACTCTTCGCAGTGAAGGTAATTCTTAAGAATGATGTCTTCCTTGTGTTTCAAATTTTCCTGTTATGGACGCATGTTGAAACTCCCCTTTCATTTATGGTGTAGGAAAAACTGTTGCTGTGGAGAAGATTACTGCTCTGTAAGTTTGTGACAATTTTGATGCAAGGTAAAAAATTTTAGCTGCACCCTATGTTATTATTTTTGTTTTTCTTGTCAAGCTTCTTTTGATTTTAATGGCAGCTGTAGTTGATTTTAGGTGTTCTATGTTTTGGAATAGACAATTTCGCAATGTAAAATACTACAACGATCTGAAAATAAAAAGGGGAATAAAAATAAAAAATGAAAAGGATTTTCAAACTTCAAATTCCAATTAAGAATTCATTAGGTCCCGTAGGAATATCACTTCAAGTTTTTAATTTTTTTTCAGTTCTTTTAATAACTCATTATTAGATATTGATGAATAAAAATTTGAATCTCCACAAGCATTTAAGTTTGGGGTTTCAGTATATGTATATATTATAATGGACAAAACCGAGATATTTTAGGGTTCTCATGTCAAGCTTCTTTTCATTATTTAGTTTTGACACTTGCATTCCATGTTCTTAGCATATCTTTGCCACTTTGGTTGAGCAGGACATATTTCATGCATAGACAACACTGGCAGCAGTGAGGCCTCAAGAATCAAGAATAAATTATAATACTCGTTTGAGTATTGCTTTTGATTGATTTAGTTGGATACTAAGTTATAGAAGAGTTATTATATGTTGTTGCTTCTGTTTTGATTGTGTATTCTTCTTATGTGGTGGCTTTGGCAAGGTCTTTTGCTACTTTGTTATTTTGAAATTGATCCACCTGATTGGCTCTGGAAATCTGATATGCTAAATACTCTATGCTATGACTTGTATATTTTAGAGACATGTTTTTGAAACAGTTGGTTTTACTGAACGTTGGTTTTACCAGCCTTCCCATGCTTGATGTTCCATTGGTAACCTGAAACTTTCAATGTTCCAGGTTATTATTAGTTTATATTAAAATTTTATAAAATATTAAGTATAGAAAGACAATATAAACCATATTTAAAAAATAATTATAATTGTGTCACTACATTTGGCTAAAATAAATCAACACTATTTTAGATAATAGAGTTTAAGAAAGAAATTAAATAATAAAGGACAAGAGAGAGCAAAATGCAGCTGTATAAGTTGTAAGATGAAGACAATAGTCCAAGGCTTGTTTCCATAGCTACCAGAAAGGAATAGTAGAATTTGAAGTGACGCAGGAATCAGGTAAGGGGTGTTTTAATCTGTTCACAATAACAAAAGACAATGGGAACCACAAACCTCCCATGCAATTCTCTTCTCTACACCAGAATTGTAGTAGAATACTATGAATTTCCTTTAGCAAATAGCAAAGTATCTGACAATTTAAAGCAAGCTAAAGAATAAATTGGGATAGCTTCACCCACCTCTCTAATAACCACATGTTTGCCTGCAACCTTCAACTCTTCTACAACCTTCTCCTTAATTTATTCGACTGCCTTTGTTTGAAAAGCTAATTATCAAAATGTCCATCTTTTCAAACTATTTATCAAACTGTTATTTTTTTTGTCACCATGGCTATTGGTTTAGGGTTTAAATTTGTATTTATTTAAGAATTATGCCTTAAGTGGGGTTGGAAGCAAGAAACTTACCCATAAAAAAATAGCAGTTCTATCACTAGGCTAAGTAGTATTTTGCTACTTGTTATGCTTTTGTAAATGTATATTATAGATGTTTAATAAACATTAGAATTCAATCGTTTAATATAGATGTTAAGATAAATATTAGATTTCAATCGTTTAATATAGATGTTTAATAAATTTAAAAATAATTCTGTTAATTTATTTAAAATTATTAATATTATAAATATAATGTATCATTTTATAATATATATTTATAAAAGCATAACAACTAGCAAAACATCACTTAGCTTAGTAGTTGAAATGGTATTCTTCATGGTGATGTTCTTGGTTCAAACCTTGGTCAAGACATATTTTTTAAATAAATATAAATTCACACCCATATTAATTTATAATTGTTTTGTATTTTTTAATATAATTTAATTTATCATCCCATATTGAAAGTTCAACTAATCCATGCTAGCAAGAGAAGCCCAAGAAGAAAACCAACATACATGAGAATATGGGCATTTTAATGAAAACATGTAAATGGAATAAGTGGCGGAACTAAGGGGGCCTACAGGGCCATGGTCCCCCAATTATTTTTTCAAAAATTATTAGTGTTATTATTATTAGTATTAGCGAGAATTCGCGCGATGCGCAAAGTTGAAATATTATAAATTATGTAATGATAGCGTGAAATTACTTAAAATGAAACTAAAATTATAATTATGAGAGATTTCTATATGAAATATGAAAGATGGTATAAAAAGTATCTAATGAATTATAATAATTTGAATTTATGCCTAAATAAAAATGATGCTATGTAAAGGAAAGAAAAACATAAAGTTAAAAGTGAATTAAGCAAAGTTAAACTACCATTAAAGTTCCAGTGTGAATAGCATAGATGAAGATCATCAAATAGCATAATTAAGACAAAATCCAAGAAGCATAGTTAAGACAAAATAGTTAAGTACTTTATATCGGAGTAACGTTAAAAGATAAACTTTCAAAAAGATGATTGTTACAAAAAAAAAAAAAGGGTGAATTAAGCAAAGCTAAACTACCATTAAAGTTCCAGTGTTGTTGAGTCTCTAATATTATTGCTTTTATTATGATATTGATGAGGACAAAAATATTGGTTATTATGTTTGGTTTGTTGTGTTTTGACATAGGCCAAAAAGTCCATTATTGTGGTTGCTAGCTATTTATTGGTTAAGCCTAATTTTGGTGCTATGAGAACACTTGACTTGAGCCCATATTGGTACATAATTTGCTACTATGTTGGTTTTGTTTGTGCAGAAAATTCCAGCAAGCTTTGGAGACAATGAGAGCTACTAATTGGCGTTTTAGAGGGAAAGAAATCAGAATCTCTCTCACCAAATATTTGAGAATCAAGCACACAATCAATTTGAAGAGTGAAAAATGAAAACTTGGAGCCAAAGATTGAGATGAAGGGCCAAGATTGATCAAGTACAAGAAAAAACAAGCAAGGACAGCAAAAGGAAGGCAACTCCACTACTCCCTGCGCTGCAGAATGCATTTTGCAAAATGCAGCGTTGCAATAGCAGTTTGGCAGCCCCAACCTTGGCCACTACCCTGCTCCATTTGGATTGCTCAACAACCAGCAGGATTTGTCTTGATTCTGATTTGAAAAAAACATCTTATCTTGAAAGCAAAGAATCTATATAAAGGAAATTTCAGCCAAGAGAAGAGCAAGAAGAGAAATCACAGAGAAAGAGCTTTTCATCCATATTCTTGAGCAATTCAGAATTTTAATTCTGTTATCTTCTCCTTCAATGATCTGAATGTTGTATTCAGTTTTACTAGGCTTAGCTTTCTTGTTTTCATGGAGGTAAAAGGCTAATAGTGAGATATTAGTAAAAGCCATGAGAGAAAAGGCAAGAGAGTAAGTCCTTGCATAAAAGCCATTTGAGAAATTGATTCTAAGTGTTAGATTAGTTTCTATTTTGTGTCATGAGTCTGAGAGGTTCCCATTGTGAGTTGGGATAGCACTCATGTTGATTTCTAAGCTAGGTTAGCTTAGATTGAAAGTTCTTGGTTAAAGCAAGTATAATTTTCTTTGAATTGGTATTTGTAATTCTTGAAAATTATAGTGGAATTCCACCATTGTTGTGGTGGAGACTAGATGTAGGCTGCAGTGGTGGTAGCCGAACCAGGATACGTGCTGCTATTTCTTTGATTTAAGCTTTCTCTGTTTTGCTGCGCTTTTAGGAGATAAAAGTCATTTTGTCTCCCTGCAACTCGAGGAGATAAAATTTGACAGCAAGCTTCACTTGCCTTTTTGGCCGAAAAAGAGTACTCAGATTCAACCTCCCTTCTCTAAGGTTCTAAGAATCTTCAATGGGAATAACATAGATGAAGATCATCAAGTAGCATAGTTAAGACAAAATCCAAGAAGCAAAGTTAAGACAAAATAGTTAAGTAATTTATATCATAGTAACATTAAAAGATAAACTTCCAAAATGATGATTGTTACAAAAAAAAATTATTATGTTTATTAAAATATAAATTTGATAATATATTATCTTTCATTAATTTTTTATTATTATTTATTATTGATATAAACATTTTTCTCATATTTTTTCAAAATTTTATTTTCAATCGGATATTCAATTACTCAAACCAATCCAACTCGAATTTAATCGATTCGATTTGGTTCGGATTCACTTGGTAAAAATCTCAAATTCAAACCAACCCAAACCAATTAAAATTTAATTTGTTCGATTTATATTTTCTCCCTAACCCGAACCAATCCAATCCGTGCTCACTGCTCAACCCTAGTCAACCCTAATAATAGACTTTAATTCATTGCAACACCAAGCATAGAAGTTAATTTCAATTTAATATCTATTTAAAATGGACTATACTTACAAAAATTAAACTTTTGAGTAAGAAATCACACATCATTAAGTATAAATAAACAACTTATTACCAACATTCACTAAAATAAAATGTAACAAAGTTTTTTTTGAGAATGAAAACCACTTCCACTAAATTATAGATCTTAAACCCAAGATTGAAATTTGAAGAAAAGGTTAAACACACCATTGCCAAAAGATAAAGTCTTCTATCTTGAGTTTTGACTTTTTCATTATTGGTCCATCACCAATAACCAATATATTCAGATATTTAATTAATCATATAATGTTTTTAACATAATTAATAACTAACTTGATAACATGACCAAGCAATACAAAATACATTTTTCTAATTATTATTCATAAAAAATATATATATTTCAAACCCTTAATAGCAAAAATAAATTCACCCTTTAAAAATATTACCATTAAATAAATATAAGATATACTTTTCTAATTATTCTGTTAATTCACTCTTAATTTCTAAGTAATTAAGGTAATCAAATGCATTTATTATCTTAATCTCAAACCTTAGAAATGTAAAGTTTTCCATGTTCTTAACTTAAGAGAATGTTTGGAATGATAATTTACGAATATATATCATTATGGTGAATAGCAAGTTCAGAACAGCATAAGCACACTTCAGATCCTGTAAAATAACCATAACTTCAAATAATTAACTGATGAGGTATAGATATTGGTGACAACATAATGAATATGACATATCTTTGGTACAATAAATTCTACTGAACATTAAGACTTAAGTGAGCAATAAACATATCACAATCATTTTTAAGCAAAAGGGAAATAATAATACCCTCATGTTCAATTCAACTATAGAAAGCACAAATCTTAAATTCAGATGCATAAACCAAAAAGAGTTAAGAAAAAATATATAGAGAATAAGAACTGTTATATGTATAATGCAGTATTACTAATATTTTCTCTTAAATATAGATTATTTTAATACACAAAGCAAATATTAATATCAATAGTACTGATTTACTGGCTACTGCATGAGAATCGAATAACACACAAGGATTGGAGTATTTGTATTGACTTTCCAATGCCTAAAGTTTCCACACAATGACTTTAGAATTGTTAAAGAATATATTCATTAATAACATGAGGAAAGGGATAATATCGATGTAATTAGATTAGAAAAATAATAAAATAGAATATAAACTCTCCTGAAATTCCATGTATTCTCTTTCCTTAATTATATGTGCCTTCTATTTTAAATATATCAGAATCTTCTGAGAAGAAAATAATCCAACAATTAAAGTGACATATATATATTGAAGTTCAAAGTACAGATTTGGCAAACATTCAAATGGGTCCATCAATATAATGTCATGTAAACCAATCCTAAAAAATATAAAATAGGGATTAATGAACTTTGCACCAACTGTAATAACAACCATGGCAATTTGTCTTCCTTATTGTTGTTGGTTTCTAAAACAATAGATTTTGAATTGCAATTTCTACCGGTCATAAAAAAAAGAGGTAAAATTATCAATTGCAAATGAAATTATAATTAACCAACAAAATGCACATCCCAAAGTATTAAAATCAAGGGTAAAAGACATATGTGCTCCCCACCTTTTAAAATGTATACATTTGTACCCCCCATCCTTGACAAATACGTATGTGTCCTTGACCTCCTGAAAAACGGGACGGATGGGGACCCTTGTTGAGTTGGGCCTCCAGGTGGCAACGGAAAGCGTGGACGTGGCAAGAAACGGGACCCAATAGCGTTAACGGAGTCCAGGCTGGATGATGTAGCTCTCCCAACCTCAAAACGACAACGTCTTGGACATCTTTAATCTGTGGTACAAAACCCAAATCGAAAATAAAATCCCTAATTTGTTGAGTTTGGGGCTTTCTTTGATCGGCAGTGTGGTGCGAAAGCTGTCGAGATCATGGAGAGTGATGGAGCAGCAACAAGCTCGAGACGCAGTGAAAGGTCCTCGTCCACCCAAGGCGTGTACATGCCGAGTCTTGGAGAAGAGATGGACGGTGTGGCACCAAAGTGCAGATGTGGAGTCTATGCCATTCTCTACCTTTCGAAGACTTCAGGCAACCCTAATCGCTTGTTCTTTGGGTGCCCCTTCTTCAAGGTAAGTTGTTTTGACATTAAATTGCATGTGTGAATGAAATGAGTGTAACTGTTGTCCTTGAGACAGGGAAAACTGCCTTATTGCAAGTTCTTCATGTGGCTAGATCAATATACTGCAAAAATTGGTAAGGCTGCTGCTGGAAATTGTGGCGAAGGGGCTGAAGATGTTACTGATCATTTTTCTAGAATGGAGCATGAGCGGAGGTTCTCTGAGTTGGAGAAGAGGATTGCATGTTTAGAACAAAGGAAGAAGAATATGTACCTATGCTATATTATGGGGTTGTTTTTGTTCCTTGTAGCTGTTTATATCGCGAGTAGGTGAATGTATTTTTAGGTTGACAAATGCATGTAATCTACTATGGAGTTGTGTAATTTCCAACAATTCAGTGAATGTAATGATGCAAGCTTTCTGATCACTCCAATGATAATATAATTGCATGTTTTCAATGTGTAAGGAAACAATTTCAATGATGCACGTTGTTCATTTCTACGATAATGGTTATAATTAGAATATAACTGCATTTGACTGAATTAGCAAAGTGTAAATGTTTTCTGTCTAATGACAGTAAATACCATAAAAGCAAGTAGTTGGCACATATAGCCATTACAGACACAATGTAGACATTGTTTGATACCCTA
>JASCZI010212601.1:6357-16490 GCA_036250425.1 Stylosanthes scabra
ACAGGTTACTATTTGGAATATTATATTATTTTAGTTACTATGCACTATTTATTTTTATATTATTATTTTTCCTTTCTCGTGGTGCATGTTTTTTTTTTAATACATAGAAACTTATTGCGTGTATCATTTTAGCTTGATATTGACATCAGAAAAATTTCTAATTGTATAAACTAAGTCATACATATAATATTACCTTATTTTAGCAACTAAAATGTAATAAAACAAATTATAATTTGGGCAATTATTTTGGATGTTACAACAATTATTTTATCTTATCTTAATCTTATTACAATTAATTGTATAAATTTTAATTAGAATACTCATTAGATTTTTTATTTTTTATATTATTTTTAATTGTGATATTTTAAAATTATAAACATGCATGTTAATGAATTTAAAATTCATCGAAGGTACTCATTAAAATTTCTATTTTTTTAATTAGTTTAGTTTTTTTTTCTACCTTCAATGTATTTAGCATCAGACTCTTATCATTTATTTTTATGAAACACCTTCACTTTTGCTTTGAGCATTATTATTAGTTCCTTTCTTTCTTTTTTCTTTTAATTTCATTTTCTTTTTTCTATAAAGTCGGTAATATGTAATATCATGAATATTAATAGGGTGATCCAATATAAGGTTAATAAATAATTTGTGGCATGACTATTATTTTATGTACTGTCTGCTTGGGTTAAAATAATTGTATCTACCAAGAAATGCTACTTATAATAAAAAATAAAATATTGTTAATAAATTTAAAATTCAATTAGAAGGAAGTCTGTTAATGAATTTAAAATACAATTGAACGTGCTTTATCAGAATTTCTGTTTTTTTTAATTATCTTTAATTTATGATATTTTAAAATTATAAACATACATACTAATGAATTTAAAATTCAATTAGACATGCTCATTATAATTTTTATTTTTAATTATTTTTAATTGTAATATTTTACTAAAGCAATTTTAATGTGAATTTAACATTTAAAATTAACTTAAATAATATATATAAGCATATCTTAGTCGAATTAGAAAAGAGAGAGCAAAGGATGAAAAGCAAGAGAAAGCAAGAGAGAGATAGAGAGAAAAATATATATCAATAGAGGAAAAGAGAGAGATAAGAAAAAGGAAAGAGGAGAGAGATATAAGGAAAGAAAAAATGAGAGAGGGAGAAAAAGGGAGGGTGAGATAAAGAAAAAAAGGGAGGAAGCGAGATAGGGAGGGAGGGAGAGATATAAGGATAGGAGAAGAGAGAGGGTGATAGAAAAAGAGGGAGAGAGAGATAGAAAGAGAGGGAGAGAGAGGTAGGCAAAGAGAGATGGAGAGAGAGAGAATGAGATAGGGAGGGAGATGAAAAGGGAGATAGGGAAAGAGGGAAGAGAGGGAGAGAGAAAAAGAGACATAAGAAGAAAGGGAGAGAAGGAAAGAGCGATAGGGAAACAGAGAAATACAGAGGGGGTGAGAGATAAAGAAAGAGAGAGAGTGAAAATGAGAAAGGGAGGGAGATGGAGAGAGAGAACGAGGGTAAAAGAAAAACATGGAGAAAAAGGAGAAAGATGAGGAGGAAGAGAGAGAAGAAGGGAATGAAGGAGAGAGGAGGGAAAAGAGGTAGGGAGCAGGGGAGAGATGGTGAAAGAAATATAAAGAAATAGAGAGAGAAAGAGAGAGAGAATGATGGTGAGAGAAAACATGGAAAGAGAGAAAGAGGGAGGAAGTGAAGGGGAGATAGAAGAAGAGAGGGAGAAAGAGAGAGATAGGAAAACAGAAAAAAGGGGAGAGAGATAGAAAGAGAGAGAAAGGTAAAGAGAGAGATCAGAGCGAGGAAGAGAGGAGGAGAGAGATAGAAAGAGAGGGAGAGAGACGAAGAGAGAGATATAGGAAAATAAAGAGAGAGAAAGGGAGAGGAAGAAAAAGAGGGATGAAGCGGGGTGAGAAAGATAAGAAAATAGAGAGAGATAATAAGAAAGAGATGGAGAGAGATCATATCTTTTGTATTTGGGGTTTGGGTTCATTAGTGAAAACTTCAAATTTAGTTAGGGATAAAGTTGTGGTAAATTTTTACCAATATACCGATGTAAGATATCTTCGATAGTCATGTATCTCACAATATTGATTTAGTTTTGTCGATTTGGACAAAATTAATGCATTATTATTTAATGACACTTACTTATTAATGAATAACTTATTTCTTACAAATTATTATATTTAATTTATTACATTGAATAAATTAAAATATAAAACCCGTATATTACAAGAGTTAAATATCAATAATAAAATACACATCTATATCATTTACATCCATTTAAAAAAAGTTTCGCTTTACAATTGCAAGAATCAAAAGTCAGCAAAGAGAAAAGCTTATGAAAATGAGTCGACTTCATTAAAAGTAGAAAAGTAGAAAGTGCTGTTGGGAAAGGGAATATATATATATATATATAAAGAAAGAAAATATCGCAAAGAAGAACTAATAAGAATACAATTCATCATGCGCACTAGCCACTAATAACAGATGGTCCCTAAGCTATATATGAAGATGGTAAATGTCAAATATTATCATAGGGTTTTTTCAAATTGTGTCCGTTAATTAAATTAATTACAAAATTTTTATTCAATTAAATAAATTATTAAATAATTGAATATAGATACAAAAAATGGGATACAAATAAATATAATTAAAAAACAATTCAAGAGATTATTTGATTATTTGATTATATTCGAAATTTGTTTTGGTAATCTCCACCTGAATAATAATAATAATAATAATAATAATAATAATAATAATAATAATAATAATAATAATAATAATAATAATAAAATGAAGTCAAATTAAGTGAGATTCAGGGCAGTGTATGTGTTCCACACTCAATTGGATAAAACTACGAATGTAAAAGGATTCTATTTTTATTACCATCAATAAAAGTATAAGAAAATTAAATATTAAATTTTATATTATATTATATCTATATAAATTTATATCATGCTTAATTATCTATTATAATTTGTTATATTACTGTCCTAAGATTTTTGTGATAATAATGTAACCCTAAAGTTTCTTTACACTAGTGTATAAAAAAATTATTCTCTTAAGTTATTCGTTGTAAAAAGGCAATCAATATTTGAAACTACTTTACAGTAAAAGACTAGACGTACATTGGAATAAGAATAAATAGGCACAGCCCATAATACATTGAGTTATTAAATTTTATTCCTTTTACCTTTTGAGGTTTAAATTTCTTTAGTAGAACAAATTATATCATTACAAAAACAAGGGAAATATATATCCTATAATAATTCACACTCCCATAATTGGACAAACACAACTTAAAAATATCATTTTATTGAAAATTCTGATTAAAAAAAAAAGCAACAATAAAGATTAACATTCAAAGTCCTTTTATACTTGAGATCCTAACAGAAGATAGATAGATGTATTTATGTTGTTTAATTTGTCCAATTATTGGAGTGCAAGTGATGATGTATTTATACACAGACAAATTAAGGGTTAGAGGCCAGGTCAACAATTTTTTTTTTTTATATCAATATTAGTAGATATTCTATAATACTAATTTCTGATTGTGAGTGTAAGTTTGTTACATTTGAGTGTATTTTGACGTAATGATAATATAAAACATTACACTACCGTCGTTTAATTGTATCTAATTTTTTTTTATGATTATTTATACAATTAATGTAAAAAATATAGTTATTTTTATTGACTATGTAAAACTATTATTTTACATTGATGGTACAATAACAATAAACAACCGCAACAAAGCCTTGCAATAAAATTAGGATTAAAATAGACGTGAATTAAAATCTTCAAGTAAGATGATCTTCCAACTTTTGAGGAATTAATTAGAATCTGAAATCAACTTTTTAAACTCTCTTAATTTACGAGAGAGTTTGCTGAATTAGCATGTCCATGTGTCGAATATTTTTTGGACACGATACTTATTTGATATGCGTGTCTTTCGTATTCTTAAAAAAAATACTTTTTTAGATACACTTGACATCCTAAATTATTATCACATATTCGTGTGTCTAATTTTATTCTTAACTTATATCTCTAAAATAATATTTATTACATTTTTTAAAACTAAAAATTATCTTAAATATTTTATATAATTAAAAAAATATTAGAAATATTAATTTAAATTTTAATATAAATAAAATATCAAAATATTATTATAATTTTATTAAAAACACATTATATTTTATATATATACCGTATCTTCGTGTCACATAAATAATTAAAATTAATGTGTCCACGTATCTCATATCATATCATCTTCCGTATCCATGTATTAATATGTCGGGTGAATAATACAAAAGCTGCTAATAATAATTTGAACCAATATAAAAGGGAAGTTGGGATATTTTCTATAGCTTAAAATTAAAGGAATGAAAAAGAAAAATCTGAAATTGACGATGTATTATTTATTTGAAAACTACTGAGACGAACTTTGAAGGTTTTAGTTGCAGAAAGAAAGAAATAAAGCAAAGACATCAACATTAGAGATTCGTAAGCTGAGAGATCTTCCAACTTCAGATTCTCAACCTTTTCACTTTCTTGGTCAGAAAATTATGCACATCGTTCGTTTCTCAGGAAAATCTTAGCGGTTATATTTGGTGGGACAAAGAATGTATGTCTTTTTGTTTGGTCGCCTAAGATGCCATGAAAACGACACTCCCAAGACCCTTGTAAGAAAACCCTATTATTTATTTTTATATCGTTTTGGAAAAATACAAGAAACCCAATTCTAATTATTTAATATTAGTCAATTTCTTAAAATTATAAAAATTTTATTATTCCGACGGATGTAAAATTTGGAGTTTGAAATTTAGGGTTTATTATTACAGATTTATTTATGGTTTAACGTTTAAAATCTAAGATAAGTAGAATAATTTTTTTTAAAAGTTACTAGTTAGTATTAATTGTTGAAAGAAATTGATTCTCTAATTGAACTCGTAATTTTATGTAAAGAAAAAAAAAATCATAAGGCCTCATTCTTTATTGCATATGGCATCAGCTCATATTTAACAAGTATGTCACACAAACGTTAAAAATCAAACATTATACAGAAATATATTAACTATTTTTCTTTTTTATTATTCTGAGTTTGCATAAATTTTTTTAGAAAAAAACTAGGGAATCAATACATGATGACCAATAGGGAATCAACACATAGTTACAGATGATAAGTCATATAAATTTTGAATGATAACTTAATCTTTGATATATGAATTACGGATGATAACTCATATAAATTTTGAATGATAACTTAATTATTGGCTCCTTAATGACTCCCTAATATTAGTTTCTTAGCACCATTATTTTTTTATTATGTTAAATTACCACTTGTCTAAAAATATAAGCTGATTAAATAAGGTAACATTAATGGTTATATCCATAATATGTTAGATATTTACAAAAGAAATTTAATTTTGTTATATTATTACAAATTTAATTATTTTACTATAATAACTTTGATTATTCTATTGTGTTAAATTTAATTATTTTATTAAAAAATATGAAAAAGTATATAAATACATAACCCTAACTATTTTAATAATTATTTTTTTATTATTTTCATAGAGTATATTTTAAATTATAATCTCTACTTAAGTAAATATATTATACTATTTATCATTATTGATGACATTGTATGTATATCAGTATATACCATGTTCTGTCACGTGTGTGCAAAAAATTTAATTAGTTTATGTAACAAAATAATATTAAAAAATAATAATTACGAAAATAATTAGTGTAAAAAAAACAGAGCAGAAGTTTTGACGGACAGAAGTTGTTACACGTATATAGCATAAGCCCTTTTCTATCATTTTCTTTTATGTGATGAGAAAAATAATATATAGTGCAAATTTAGTGGAGAAGCTAGTGGTTGTCGTACTCATAGCAAAGGATATTTATAATTGGAGACTTTGAACTTGAGATATATTTGAATTGCATTGGATACATTATGTTGTCAATTAATTAATAAAATAGTCAAACACACTTAATATATATTACTATAGGTTAATTGACTTCACTAAGCATTAAGGGAATTTTTAAATTAAAAAAATGGATCTTCAATCAAATAGCCTAATCCCATTATTTAGATATGAGGTCTACTATATATGCACCGATCATAATAGCCTAAGTTCTATTTGACTTTAGAAAACTATAAAGTAGAAATATATGGAGGTTTTATTCTCTCCTAATAGCAAATAATAAAGTATCTTTTACAGGAGAAACAATAATATGAAACATTTGGAGTGTGATGGTACAAGTAAAAAAATTATTGCCCCTTTGTTTTATTGTTAATAAAAGTAATAAAGATACGATATTTGATAGACTAGTAGATTGCTAGGCACTTATCAATTTTTATTTTATTTATTTAATTGTTATTGATTAGGTCGACAATATGATAATTACAAATTTAAAATTAAAAGATTAAATTCAATTGTTGGTCAAGTATTTTCAGTATTAATAATTATATTTAATTATTTAACTCAAGTCATCGGTAAATTTAACGAGAGTTTTGATATATCCATCACAAATATTATTAGTGTCACTTAACACCACAGTTTATCGACAGTTTGATCATCCCTAATATTTTTTTATTATTTTACCAAGATTTAGAATTTTATTAGCTACTCTTAATTTCACTTTCTCTTATTTTAATTTTTCAAGTTGAACTCAGGTCATATATATTCATTTTTCTATTCAGTTAAATGAAATACATCTATCATTCCTAAAAAATAATATTTATTAACGAAGCCCATGTCAAATGTATCAAGAGTTAAGTTTTAGGACTCATACACCACAGAAAAAAAATGTGATATTTTTTTTTGGGACAGGAAGTGATTTTTTAATTGAAATATATCTTATGAAACTTTATGTGATGGCTACTCTGTATCGTACTGGTAGGTATTTGTTTGTTTGTTATTTATTATTTTAGGGATCGCCAATGTCTCAGGCAAACGGTCTCCAAGGTCTATGGAAAGTTGAAAATTAAATAATTGTATTTGTATGTGGCAGCAAGATGAATAATTTACCAATTAGCATATTGATATTTATTTAATTACAGTGTTAGAGTTTTTTGGTTTTCGTAGGACCTTTCCTTTAATAAAATCCATCTTTTAACCAATTGGTTGTAGTAGGAGAGGAAATGAAATACACAATAACCAAATACAAGAGAATTCACTATTAAGTATAAATTCTACAACATTTTTTATAAATGGCGACGGTTTTCTAATTAGATAGCGACAATTTAAAATTGTCGCAAAAAACTGTCACCATTTACTGATTTTTGTCTTTTTACTGTAGCATGAGTTATGACCTCAAAGAAAAGATCAATTTTTAATTAGGATGTATTTTAGAGCTTTGTTAGGTTTATAAATTAAATATTATTAATAAGACTACTCTTTTTTAAATAACACATTATGTTAGTAAATAAAAATTTTCTTTTTGAATAATACACCTCTAGCCATAAAGTGAAATTAAACAAAATAAAAATGAAAATAATTTTTTTCAATTATGCTCCGGATGCAAAAAAAAACAAAAAAATGGTGGTGATGACGATGATGTGTTGAGAGAGGAGGAATAAAATTGGTTTCGTAAAATAATCTACTATATATTATTGACTATCAAAAAATAATTTAAGGAAAACATTTTTTACACTTTTTGTCTTGATAGTTTAGTTTTTTTTTTTACACTTATTTGAATGTTAAAGATAAAATTAAAATAAATTAAATATTAAAAGTATTTTTAAAATTTTACAAAAACTTCAAAGATAAAGAACACATGCTTTATTTCAACAGGAAAACAAAAAGACTAGTGCTAGATAAAATAAAACTTTTATATTTTATTGAGTAAAATCTCGGATATGACATACTAGTTAATAATTTTTTCCTTAAATTTGGATATTCTAGCTTATAATATTTGTTTATTAATTAATTAGTCTCTAAATTTAGAAATTGTGAAATATATCAGTTTTTAAAGTTATAAAAGAGACATTTAGTCTCTACTTCATCTCTTCTGAAGTTAGATACAAGTATAAACATTTATATAATACACATTTTTATTTTTTAATTGTTCTATAAAACATTACCTTTATAATAATTTTAAAAAATAAAGTAAACAATAGAGATTGATTCTGAATTTTTTTATTTAAAACTTTTAATACCATGCATATCATAAATGACTTTCTAAAAAAAATTGCATTTACTCTATTTTATTTCACTGGATCATCACCATAACATGTTAGAAACATGAGAAAAAGGAGGAAGAGAAGAGTGTGTTCCTATTGATTTTAATTTTCATCTGACCCCTACACTAAGCTAATTCTCATTTTGTTGCCTTACACTTGGATCTTTGGTTTTGTCTCCATATGTTGTTCTTCCTGAAAATAAATGAAACCAATCAATCTCTCTCCCTTTCATTATCAAAGTACTCCTGTCTAAGAATCCTATGCTTTAATTTATTTAATTTTGAGATATAGATTTTAATATAATTGCCTTTTCTTAAATTATTATTTTTAAATTATTCTCAATGAGTAATTTTTTGGAAAATAAAAATAAATTATAATTAAAAATATAAAATGTAATTAATATTATCAATTTTAGAAATAACAAATAAAATCATTCTTATTTATCTTCCTCATTTTTAAATTTCTCTCTCATCCTACATATCTTTAATGGAATCATCAATCAAATCCTAATTTTTAATGAAAAAACTAGGAAGCCAATATATTATGATCAATAGGGAGTCAACACATAGTTACGGATGATAAGTCATATAAATTTTGGATGATAACTTAATCTTGTATATATGAGTTACGGATGATAACTCATATAAATTTTGGATGATAACTTAATTATTGGCTCCCTAATGTTAGTTCCATAGCACTATTCATTTTTAATATATTTTTTCCCATATGATTTAACATTATTGTTAGGTATATGTTCATCTCTTCAACTGATTAATAGTTTCTAGACATAATATGCAAGACGGAAAAAAATGAAAAAGACAAATGTCCCTCAACAAACAACAACAGTAGGATAAGTAGTTTTTTCAATAATGCATGCATGTTTAATTAATGGTGATTCTAAATTTTAATGGGGTTATGATTATTGGACCATAGATTCATCATTTATATATATAAAAAATCCTACCATGGAAACTTCACATCTACTTTAATATAGGAACCACTATATAGGTTGAACTTTAATGTCCAATAAGATAATAATAATTCACTATCTTTTTCTATTTTATTTGAAAAAATAATTACGCCTTGCTAGTGCCATAATAAAACTTTACAAAAATATATAGCTTCAGTTGAGAACTATAATTCCACTAATGGAGTCAACTCTAATGGGGGGAACTAAGCAATATTATTATAAGAGTAAATATCATTTCTACTTTCAGACAATTTGTATAAAAACAAAGCAGTATTCTATAATTAGAAAATCTTAAATCCCTAATCAGCTAAGTAACGGATCTAAAATATTAGGTTATAGAAATTCTAATATAATATTATAAAGCTAACTTTTTAAAGAAAATAAGTCGATAAATAAAGACACACAAATAGTTATATTTTTGACACTATTTTTTAAAATAATTATAATCATTATTTTAAAATTATAAAAGTATTTTTCTTAGGAGGGGAAAATAGAACATTCAAAAATTTTATAAATATTATAATTAAATAATAATATGAGAAATACATCAATTTTACTTAATGAAAATAATTAATGTTTATAAAAAAAGATATATCAAACTTGTAACACTCAATTCTTTGAATTAAAAATTCATTACATAAGCTGAAAATTTGACTGTACTTTTGTATGAATACAATCAAATATTACAAACATATGGCTGTCGCCCATACAATATATTGAGCAAAAATAGAAAATAATCTATAGGTTATTTATATATAATCCTGTAGAGTCATCACACACAAATAAAACTATCTTGCCTTCCACTGATCCTTACTGAGATGAATCTGAAACCACATACAAATACGTATATATAGTGAGAATTTAAAATTCTCAGTAGATAATAAAAATCTTATTTGGTGGTTTCAGCCGCTCTTCACGGAAAATATCATGACTATCACAATTATATAAAATAAT
>JASCZI010212603.1:480-16513 GCA_036250425.1 Stylosanthes scabra
GTCAGTTGTTTTCTCGTGTTTTATTTGTTTTGTCAAGCTCCCTTTATAGCTTTTCTTTAACTGGTAATTAATTTTCCGACCATTATTTTCTGCAATTCTTGTTACTGTGTTATATAACTTAAATTCATGAAGAGTTTGAATATTTCATTAATTCTTTTGAAGAGTATCTGAGATTCATAGTCTTGGGAATTGGTCTGCCATATCTTGCAAGTATTGTGTATTCTTCTACCATGCTGATGGTCTCACAAATTATGATTTTGTTTAAGATTGTATTGGATTGTGTCAAACAGGGATTTCCACCAATTTTTTGAACAGCTGAAAGGCTGAATTTGCCAACTAGCTCCAATTCCTATGGATAAAGGTACTCTACATTTTCCAATATATAATTCAATGAATTAAAAAACTTTTAAAAAAAAAAGAAACTTTTACATTATGAGTAAAGAAAGGATTTGTATAAAAAATTTTAAGTGTTTGGATAGTAATTTTAAAAAGTTTAAATGGTATAGACTCTAGTGGTTTGATTTATGGTGGACAAAATAGCCAAGAAATCATTAATACCAATCAAGAGCTGCTATGTATTTATAATAAATAGAGCATGGTAAGTATGTGTCTACTTTTTATATGTTTGGTCTCCGAAAATATTGTCACTAGAGACGTGGACTTCTTATAATATTATTGGTACACAAGTGAGATGCATAGCTTGCTTGGATTGCTGTATACAGAATTCGTGTATTGAAAATTCGGAACTATGAAGAAATAACGTGATCCAACACACCTGACTTACCATGAAATGTGATGATTCTTCACTTTGATGTCACAGGTCTTGCTAATGAAGAGATTGTTGTTAACTTGCAAAACGGAGTAGAATTGGCTTCATCAGTCTCTGATAAGAATGTTAATCTTTTGAGGCCAAGTAGTTCACCAAGTTATCCAATTTTTAGAGGTAATTTATTTCTATCAAGTTCATGGTACATTAAAATATACCAAGAAAATGGAAACTAACCTGTCATGATTTTGGTACTTGTTTTTAAACATTCATACACACACTCATTCAAAGTGAAAAGTAAGGAATGCAAAAAGGGTCTATATTGTGTTCAAATATATTGTGTTACTACTTTGGTATTTAGCTCTCTAAAACACTGGTAATTTGTGTGCCAGCTGAAGCTTCTGATGCCACAGACGAAGAAAAGGGAAATTATTTTTTGATTAGAGATCCGGAAGAGTTGGAAATTGGAGTTTATGAGAAACCCCTTCCATGCTTTGGCTGCGGAATTGGATGGTTCTCGTAAGTAATATTTACATATCAAGTTATCAACTCCTTTCTTCACTTGCTTGTGTCATGACATTTGCTTGTTTGAGATTTCAGATTCCTTGTTGGATTTGTATGTCCACCTCTGTGGTACTTTGCAACAATTCTCTATTTCCGAAATTACTATCGAAAGGATCCAAGGGAAAGGGCTGGACTCGGAGCCTCTGCAATTACTGTAACCTCTCTCTCTATATATATATGGATCAACTTTTTAAAGTAACGAGACATGTAAATTGTAAAGTAACTAAAATAATCTTTCAATGGACTCACAGTTAATAAAGTTACAAATTTAAAGATAATTAAAATTAAAATATTATTTTATCTTTTTACGAATCTCTTTAATTTAGAGAATCCTATATATATTATATAAAAGAATGTTTGGATTCACTGGTACCAATGGTGTTGATAATTTGCAGGCATTAGTGTGCACCGTAGCATTGCTGATCATAGCTGCTATTCTTCTGTTGCGGTCCCTCTAATACTTGGGCTGAAAGTTGAGAAGCAAATCAACATTTGGCATCACAAACAATTCCACTTCTACATATATGAGTTTCCAAAATGCATGTGAAATTAAAATCACATCCTTGTTATCAATCACATTTATATGTAATATGTAATTAGATATCAAAGCATGTACATCAGGAAGGGTGGAGTCTATCGTATCTATGGTCTATGGATACAAATATTGTTAAAATTAAAATTTCACCATTTTTTTTTTACATTTTTCTTAACAATTTTTCTTTTATTTTTCAAATGAAAGAATACTTAAATAATATTGGAAAGCTAAATAACAGGATAGGAATGTGCACTAGAAGGGGAGGGTGTTGAATTACTTGATTTGACTTTATATATGGTATTGAAGGATAGGTAGTAAATTCCTTCGAAATAAAAAAAAAAAAAAAAAAAAAACAATGCTATTATTTTCCTACCTTTGATTAAAAGAAGCTTCTTTGGTGGTGAAAGTATTTTCAGGACCTCCAAAAACCAGGATACTTTTAAAAATTGTGTGAAATTGTGGGGTCTTATTTTAATATGATGGAGTGGTCTAAGTATCCACCTATTGCTGACGTGGATCCAAGAAAGATTCATTAACCCTGATTAACGAAGTTAACAAAATTAAAGTAACAAGGTAGGGTAATAATAAGGAACTAAGAAGATTCCCTTTAACCTTTTGCTTGTTCTATGTTAAGCGAGTGGAGAGAGTTATAGAAAGCGCAGCTAGGAGCTCGCGAGATCCAGTGCAAGACCTTCGAGCCACAAGAGATCGAGCAAGAGGGGAGGGGGTTACACACCACGAGGATTCGAAGCAATGGAAGAAGTGTCTGGTAACTTCTATGAGGTTAGGGCTCCGCCGCGCCGTAGATGGGTTAAGGGTTCATGATTTAGCAATGCTGTTTGCAGATTGCGTTGGTGTTATTTGGGGTTTTTCGATTTGGGGGTTTATGGTGCGGATCTGGGTTCTACAGTAGATGGGTTTAGGGTTCTTGGTTGTTAATTGTGTGTTTTGCTGCTTGCGATGCAGGGAGCAGCAGGGATGGGAGGGAGCTATACAACATCCACTAATTTCGTTGAGTCTAACATCAACAATGGAACTCCGTCACAGGTTAGGCAGTTTGGTAGTGTAGAGATGTTGAACCCAACAAAGTATGCATAGTGAAAATAAGTCTGATGTCGATTTCTTGGTGTGTTTCCTGCAATGCATTCAGGGGGATCCTTTGGGGGCTGATGGCAACGTTGCTAACGAATCAATGGACTGGGAAAATAATTGGTACGGGGAAGAGGACTCAGTGATGACCCTGGACGGGGTGGGTTCGTTTGACAGCATAGATTTTGTCACACTATTGCCGGAGGACATGAGGCGGTTAGAGTTTGCAGATTTGCAGACGGCGTATGAGTTCTACAATGAGTATGGTAGGATAAAGGGGTTCTCCATCAGGAGGTCCAAGGTTGGACGAAGCAGTAAGGTTGGAATGGAGGAAGAGATCCTATGGCAAATGTTTGTTTGTTCAAGGCAAGGCGAGAGGGATGTGAAGCACCTTGAAAGAGGAGATAGGAAGATGGATCCGCGGCCCATAACACGTTGTGGCTGCACTGCTCGTATGAAGGTCCTTGTAGATAAAAGGACAGACTGATGGCTTATAGAATTTTTTTTTGACGAACACAACCATGAAATGGTTAATGCCCAGTTCAGGGGGTTGATGCGCTCCCATAGAGCAATTAAGGAAGGGGACCTCCATCAGATTAATGCCATGAGGAAAGCTGGGATGCGAGTTCCCACAATATTCCGGGCCTTTGCGAGCCAGTCCGGGGGTTTTGATATGGTAGGATTCGAAATGAAGGACATCTACAATGCCATTGAGAAGCAAAGGCGAATGGGAGCAAGCAATGCAGAATCAGCTCTTAAATTTTTGGGGGCATTAAAGGGCAACGATCCAAATATGTTTTGGAAGTATTCACTGGACTAAGAGAAGAGGCTTCACAACCTTTTTTGGTGCGATGGAAGCAGCAGGTTCAACTATAGTGTTTTTGGGGATGTGTTGGGGTTTGATGCGACATATGGGAGGAATCGCTACAAGTGTCCGTTAGTTATTTTCTCCGGAGTGGACCATCACATGCGGACGATGATATTTGGATGCGCTATCCTCAGCAATGAGAGTGAAGAAAGTTATGTGTGGTTGCTACATGCTTTTTTAGAGGCGATGAATGGGAAGCAGCCCCAGTCTGTGATGATGGATGGTGATTTTGCGATGAAGAATGCAATCAGTGCAGTGTTCCCAAGCGCTCACCACAGACTTTGCAGCTGGCACTTGCTGAGAAATGCAACAACTCGAGTTGGCTGTCCGAGGTTCTTGAGAAAGTTTAGAGTTTGTATGATGGGGGACTTGGAGGTTGATGAGTTTGAACAGTTATGGAGAGATACAATTGCAGAGTTTGGTTTGGAACAGAACAGCTGGATTTGCGATCTGTATGAGCGAAAGTATATGTGGGCAAACGCGCACATAAGGGGTAGGTTTTTCGCCGGGCTTAAAACAACGTCTAGGTGCGAGGCCCTTAACATGCAGATAGGGAGATTCATTGGCAACGGGTATAATCTTCGGGAGTTTATCGAACACTTCCAGCATTACCTTGAGTTCTTGAGAAGGAAAGAGTTGGTTGCAAATTATAAGTCTGCTTACGGTGAGCCAGTTGCAAGGACCAGGCTCGAGGCACTTGAGAGATTTGCGGGGACTGTGTACACGAGAGAGGTTTTCGAGCTGTTTCGTGAAGTCATTCTACTAGCTAGCAACGTTAGAGTGTGGGATTGTAAGAAGACCAGCGTGTGCACATTCTTTGAGGTAACTATGTACTGCCAAGACAGAAGCTGGAGCGTTGCCTGGGATGAATCCGACGAAGAGTTCGCTTGCTCTTGTCTAAGGATGGAATCGTTTGGCATTCCTTGTGTGCACATCATAGGTGTGTTAATACATCTCAACATAACCGTTCTGCCAGGCAGTCTCATTTTGGAGAGGTGGACGAAGAAGGCAAAGCAACCTTTGAATTCAGTAGTGGAGCAGGTAGGGGAGGTATCGGACGCAACTTACATGAGCATGCACGCAGCAATGCTAGACGATTGCTGTGAGCTTGTAAAGATGGCATGTCGCTATTTTGAAGATTATAGCGATGTCAAAGCGAGGATTGGCAGGCAAAGATAACTCTTGCGAGAGAAGCATCGTGCTCGGGTGGGAACAAGTAAGTCTAGGGAAAGTCTTAATGTTCGAGATCCTCTGAGGGACAAACATAAGGGGTGTGGCAGAAAAGGGATGACCGCCAGGGGCAAGTTTCGGAGGGTGCAGCCGTGCAGAATATGCGGCGGAGCAGGCCATAATGTCAGTAAGTGCCCAGCAGCCATGCACAAACCCACATGCAGCCCACAACACCCTGGAGCGTCGCCATTTAACGGGAATGAGATGGAGTTCGAGAACTACGATGAAGACACAGAATGAGTGAACTATAGTGGGTAGAAATTTATCTTTATGACATGGTATATTTATTGCGATGGTTTAGTTATGCAACTTGAGTAGGTAGAGTTGGAACTCGTTGGCTGAATTTGGATTGTTAACTGCTCCCTTAATTTAGAATTTAGTTGGAATGTGACTTTATTTCTTAAGTGGATTCTTGCATTATAGTTGTTAGTTGTCAGAGCCTGAGTACTTGAGTCCTATTCGATGAGTACTTGAGTCGTATTTGCTGCTAAATAGATTTAACCCGTGATTGGTTTGTAGCGGGATTGCCAACTGAGGGGCATTGTTAAACGTGAAACTAAATATAAATAGAAACGTTGGGCATTTTCATTATTAGTAAACCTTGTTGCTCCTTAATCAAACCATGAGGATGGGCTCTTTAATTAGATGAAATGTTATTCTAGATGTTAACTTTTTTGTTAGATTTTCATTTGCAATGTTGAATGTAAATGTTATTCTAGATGATATAATTTTTTGTTAGATTTTCACTTGCAATGTCTGAATGCCTAGGGCCAGCATTTAAGATTCGCATTATGCAGATATTCATTAAAAAACAAGAGACAAGTACTACAATACTTAAAATGGCCAACATATGCAGATATAATTCCATGCGTTGCACATGCATGACAATTGGTCTCATGGTCATGAAGCACCAAGGAACAATCCATGCACACCATATCCAAAAGGCCACATGGAATATTTGTTGCGTTACAAAAGTTTTCTTTTCGTTGCTACTCCAGCGTGACACAGGAGTTGTGGGGTGTGCTAAGGGGTCCACACAACCCATGGTCACATCTCGAAACTTAGCAGCAGACAAAAGCCCAGTTAAGGCTGCGTTCCCAAAGTTACAACTTATAGGACGAGGCCATACACAGCACTTTGACGCAGAAAACAAAAAACATATTATAGTAAATAAAAACAAGTGTTGGAACAATGTAAACGATCCCTAAATGAAGGCAGCTGCTCCCCTGGTGGTCCAATCCACAGCAACCCTTTGCATGAACTCATCCTCCATCATGTTGAATGGATCATTAGCAAGGTGAAGTGCAGTGTCCAATCTTATTTTGGTTGATAGATCCTCGATGTTGTTCTGATGGTTTCATTATGAGAAAATCGTAAGCTAACAAATACATAATAGACACCATAACACATGCATCAAACTCTGAGTACGGGGAGGGAGCCAATTATACCTTCTTCTTGCCAGGTGGGTTCAGGCTGAAGAACTGCTCCATCTGCAGCCATAGGAGAACCCACAGCTTGTCTTTGCGACTGCAAATTGTGGCAAAACCAAATCATCTCAAACAGAGTCCTAAATTTTTTAAACATTTACATTTAACATAGAAGAAAGATGGCTTTCTAGTGTAATGGTTTAGGCATACCAGTTTCCAACATTCAAAATTCCTAATGCAAATTCCGGATTCCAATCACCTAGAGGGGGCCTCCGGCCAAGCAAGTTCACATCCGAAAACTATATCTTCAATATGTGGTCCAGGGCTGTGGCCTGAAACAATGAGATGAGAAACATGCAAAAAAAAGGCCTTTCGGTTAGTGGACCCTCAAGGATAGTCAAATAGGGCCTTGTGAATAAATGAGATAACAACAGATGAGATGAGAACCACTTGGCCCACAATGTTAAAAATAACTTCGTGGACCCGCATGCATGAAAAAAAATGTGGCCTTCTAAAAAAGTGAGATAACAACCACTTCGCCCACATGTATTGCATGACACCAATTTCACATTCAACATGAAGAGTAGTGGGGGCCAATGAAAACTAGTTACAAACCAGAATAAAAAAAAGTCCCAAGTCTTATACTCACCACAAACTTGACGGCATACTTTCTAGGTATGGCAGCTTCGTCAGTGGGAAAGGTGTCCAGCATCCATATTTTTCCCAATTGTATCTCCACCACCATCAAATAAAGGTGATGCTGCTTCTCAACCTCATCAACATCCTTCATTTGAACATAAATCTGCACCGCAAAGTGGAATACCAAGTGATCACAAAGCAATCGTGTCTTGCTACCAAAACTCGTGTAAAAGATGTAAAATACGTACATATCTGAGGCCTTTGGGATGTGGCATATAGTCTCGAGCAAAGAAGGATATGAGATATGAGTAGTCCATGTTTCCATCAAGGACTAGTTCCTACATTTTGAAAGCATTCTTGGTAACGATGCAATGTGCAGATATAACCGCTAAAGCCAAGGCAACACAAAATACCATTACGAAATATTTTAGAGCATTACATACCGAGAAGGACAATGGGAGGGACCAAACATAGCATTACGAGAGTTGTGACTGCGTCCACGATGTGTGATGTGCCATTAGCTGCATAATGTAGTCAGATGGTTCGTTCCCCGGCAAAAAGCAGGCAAAGTCCTCCCTCACAAGCTTGCTATCTCCCCTTTTGAACAGGGTCTCATGCTGATTCATGGATTTCCCAAAGATGTAGGCTACAGCCTGGGCTTGCTCCAGTGACAGCTTCATTCCCTTGTTGATATTAAAATACGAATGAATGTACTGCATGAATAACACAAGGAAGAGAAAGTTAAGATCTTCCCAGTGTACACAAGAAAAATGTTTGGATCAACACGAACCGATGGAAACACGACACCAGTAGTGGAGGCGGCAGACCCGAACGCTGGGCGAGGCTCCCTAGGACCACGCCTCATCTTCCTTGACCTTTTCATATCCTCCACTGACCTCAGCATGATCTTGCCCTGGCCACCGCCGCTCTGGATCGACCTGGACAGAACCAGTGGGGTTCCCATCAGATCCCCTAAGCCGCCCTATGACAATACGAACAGCCCAAGTAAAAATTAAAAAAAATTAACCATCATAACTTAGGGTACACATAGCAAGTCTGAAATTAAATCTATTCTCACTATTACCTGTCCTGTGAGGCTGTAGTTCATGTGGCTTTGTGATGCTGCAGCCACACCCTTGCCTCGGAAAGACATCGACTTATCAGCAGGTGTTAGCGTTGATCTAGCGCGGTCCGCGTTTATTGTGGCCCCAACCATGATGGTGTCTTCGGTCCAGCTACCTCTTGTCTTAGGAGGCCCCATAACATTTCCCTTCGAAGTTCTACCTTCTGCGGTGCTGTAGTACAGATCTTCGACATCGTCGAGATCATCCACGTCAATGGGTTGTTCTACGTCCGCATTGGTGACGTCGGTGCTTCTTGATCCAGAACCACCTTTTACACGATCTTCTGTAGCAGCCCTTGGACCTCCAACTTCACGCACAGACACCAGTGTATCGAGTATGGCTTGGGTAAAGGCCACAGTTTTCTGCACTTCCACAGCCAAGCTGTCAAACTGGTCTAGCGATTCTTTGTGTAACTGTTTAAGTCATAACGAATGGAAGTTAGAGCACATCAAAACCTTTTCAACATTAGTTAGGAAAATAACATCTGTTGGCCACAAAAAACTTACACTTATTCCCATTACGATGTGCTTGCTCAAATCAGAAGTGGTAGCATTAAGTTGAGCCAAGGCTGCAATGATGCATGCCGCCTACAACAACGATAGCAACAAAAGCGTCAAATAGGGCCAGCGCGACAACTTAGAAACGGTGCAACCATAAAAAACAGCATACCTCACCGTCGCGCCGAGACTCAGGCTGTGAGGCCTCCGGCTTCGAGGCCTTCGTAAGAGGTGGTTGGGATGACATCAGACGAACTTGACAATCGATGAAAGATAAAACCCTAACTTCCAATCTCCAAAAACAAAAATTGGGACGGCATTGCCTTATATAGGGCTTTCGACACTGCAGCTCTGAAACCCTTTTTCCATTCCCTCTACTCGCTGGACTTAGGATTGGAATAGGTAATCATGGAAACTGGTAGCCTCGCCGCTGATATGCATTGGAAAGGAGGTAGAGTTGCACTCTGACATGGAAATGTCACACTCATGCTCTTGATGCGATACACGTAAGGCACAATCCTGATTTTCAGACACACCTAAATATTCCTTGTCCTAACACTTCCCTGCAATCTCCACATCAACTACACCCTTGCATCCCTTCGTAAAGATGTTCCCTACAAATGAAACATCGCATGGACTCAAAAAAAGGTTTGGGCTGGGCCGGTTCATCAAATTCTATTCAAGGATCCGATAAGACCTTTGCACCGTATGGGTTATACCCAACTAAACCCAAACCATCTAGGCCCAAAATCGGGTCATTTGAAAGACTAATATGTTAGGAGCTCTATTTCAATAAAAAAAAAAAAAAAAACTCATTTTGCCAGCGAACTCAAAAAATAACAGATTTTTACCTTTCATAAGCCATTAAAAAAACATAAACAGAAGGCTTCATGTGTTTTTACTTCTTCTTCAATTATTATAAATTAAACTAAATTAATTTAGTCACTAAATTTGTTTTTCGACCCTTCTCCAACACGGAAAAGGATGGTGTGACCTCCACTTGATTATACCAACTCTGTTGACATGACAGTCTCGAACTGCGATCTAAAGCTATCTCAACATGCGAAAGCTACTAAAAGGTAGCTTCATTGGTAAGATTCGTGCATGGTCTCCAATGCGCGTCTCATCCTCACGGAATGGGTTACGTATTGTGAAATTATTAACTTTCGAAATTATTTGGTTACCTTGCAGACAACTAAAAAACACATACCCAATAACAAGCAAGAAATATATTTTTCTTGCGCATATATTTTTACAAACACCCAAAGGAAAATTAAAAAATTACCATTACATAACTTATTGTAAAACAACAACACGTAGTGTATGACAGATTTATTTAATTTTTCCATAAATAAATTAACGTCGTACTAAATCGAATGCTACGCTAACACTTTAATTGTGCTAATGCCAAAATCCAAATCTGTTGCCACGTCAGCACAAAATCTTCGTCCACTTACAACCCAACCAGATCTGGTTACAAGACCCTAGTTACAATCCACTCACAGCCAAACCACCTAGCCTCGCCGCACACTACATCCCCCTACGTCTACATGAATAGTCAGCTCGCTTTCCCACACAGCATCGATAACCAGCAAAAACCTAAAACATTACTCCCCATTACAATATGCAGAATATTTCAATCAAACACTTTTGCGTCATAAGTAGAACAAATAGATTAAAAAATATTACCCACATTTAAAATGTTAAACTTCGACTAATATATTAAATAAATTGGCATTGGTTAACGTTTGCATTCATTAGACATTAATCGTCACCCCATTAACGTGGCTGCAACGTAAATTATTCTACAAACCATTTGGCATTCATAACACGTTACCCAATAACATCACAAGGATGCCACAGCGAGGCAACATCGTTAATTACACACTAAACTGGAAAATCTTTGTCATTACAAAATACAAATTTTATATTAGCATACCTGGTCATTCATCATTACCATGACATAAACACTCTAACTAAACCCTTAAAACAAACTAAACACATCCAAAGCCAATGTGGTTACGTTAACAACAGCAAACCACCCACCTACGCCGCTCGTCAGATTCTCCGACGTTCGCCTACTCCTTGCGTGGCTCCGCGTTCTTGTTGTTCAAGACGAGGCCGGAGAGCTCTTGTAGGGACTGCGCTAACCCCACTTGTCAACCACAAGCTGGGACACGCGACCTTCCAGTGCTACGACGACCTCCTTCAGGCTCCACATCGAGCCTCCTGGCGTTAAGAGAAAAACGAAAATAAACCAACATGCACAAATAAACCAACATCTAAGAAATCGCAAAGGGAACATCGTCTATGCCATGGAAACATTGCTCGATAAAAATAAGGACACCAAGTTTACCTTCGCCAGAAGACTCCGCACTGCCGATGTTGGAAGAGGAGGAAGCCTCACCACTTGCACTTGGGACGTGCACAACAGGCCCGTGGGTCACCACAGGACGGGCGACAATGGGGTCGTGGGGCTGAGTGTTGCTGCTCGTCGGGGTTCCTACCTCCCCACCTGGACAGCGTTGCGAGCCGATTCTGTCAGGATGTTTGTTCACCCAATCAACTTAAGCGTCTACTCCAGCCTCCAGGGTCCTGAAATTGCGATGCACGTTGCCAGGATAGCCGGTCACGTTCGGCTCTGAGTAAATTCCCGGCTTCCGTCCGACAAAGACCATATAGCACTCACCCCTTGCCATGGCGTGCAAATTGAAAAGCGAAGAAAATGTATCGAGACAACTCTGAGTAGAGAGTGTTTTAGAACGAACGAATGGTATGTGGGAATGGGGGGAGTGCGTTCATTTAAAAGGCCTTCAAGTGGCTCCAACGATGCCAAAATCCCTAAACTGCCCCTTACTTTCCTCAATTGCTGAAAAAGGTCCTACTCAACTAAAGGGTGATATTGTATTTTACCCTAATCCACTCTCCATCAATAATAATGCACGCATTCCCATCAACTACCATCTTATTCCATTTAATGCGGAGCTGAAAATCATAAATAACACCCTTCCAATATTAACCTCACTCAACCACCACACATGGTCTAAACAATTTAATCATCTCCTATTATTTTCCTTCATTGTTATGAGACTAATCTTGGTTATAGCATGGTCGTTCATGTGTTTGTTATGTAAATAACAAACATATTATTCTTGGGGGTTAAACCCATCATATCCTTACCATATGATTGAGGTCATGCTTAGTGAATGAATGCTCTGCCAAAAATTCATAAAACATTACATGACTGTTTATTTCGCTAATTTTCTTAACTTTTACAAAGATACAAAATCAACATGATCAAATGAAAACTTATTAGTGACAAATAGTGTAAGCATTGCTAAACACTTAACCTAAAACACTTACGAGGTAAAGGATAATATGATGGAGATGATTTCAGTTCTTTCCATTACTCCTATCATGGACAAGCTAAACCTTCATGAATGAATTCTACACTACCGTTAACGTGCAAATGATATCACAAATTCACAATTACAACCATCAATTCTCATTGCTTGATCTATAATCCATGGTCTGGTCAAAAATAACAAATTTTAAATTCTCCCACATGTTTTCATAAGAATTGTTCATCTATTGAGGTTTTCTACGTTCGCTTTCAATTTTCATGATCTACTATGCTTTAATTATCAAAATTGGCATTCTCTACGAACATCTTCTTAGGCATTAGTTTTTTAATTTGGCTTCTTAATCATAGAGATTGTTCAACTCTACAGGTTTTCCTAGTTCGATTTCAATTTTCATTATCCACTTTGCTTTTAAGACCGAATTTGAAATTCTCAACCAAGATGTTCTTCCTAATCATAATTAACAAATATAATATTTTTTTAGCTATCAGATTCTTCCAAATTCTTTTTTAAATTTGTTTCTTTAATTATTAATACATAACAAGCGTTATTTATCTCGTATTTTCTTCATTCTCACAGTTGTATTTATTTTGTACAAATTAATAAGATACACAAAATCCACACAACCTTAACCATAAATGCCTAAGACACAAAACACCCAATCACATGCACCTTTGCATCCAAAACCCTAGTCCCGCAAACCCTACACCTATAACTCTGACTACTTGCGCTTTGTCCCGTCAAATCAGCCACATAACTTTACAGACTCATCAGCTATTCAAAGTCTCTACCCAATGTGGCCATGTGTCCTACTTTTTTCATTGGGACCCCACTTCAGTCCTCGCTTAGAGGAGCAGGGCCGTTTTCCAACGCACACAGAATAACACGTGACCTAAGAAAAAACCCAACACCACCAACTACATTCATAACCATCATTGTAGATTTAAGGCTAACTTTTTTTTACTACATTTAAGGGTGGGTAACTAATACCGTGTGTAAAATTTAAAATTCAAGAACGAAGAGAACTTAAAATTTTTTAATCACATGTGGCTAATTATTAAATTAACCATTTATTTAGTTAATACATTATCATTATACATGCTAATAGTGCGAAATTTAAATTGTGATATTAATGTCAAGGCTGATTAACGTCACGTAATTCAGAATACTAAGTATATTTGTTGGTTCAAAATTTATTTCATTATCCACTCTCATTTTGTAATTATCCATAACTTTTAGTAATTTGTATTTTTTTTCGTACACGAAATTTTATATTTTTCTTTTCGGCTAAGCGTGATTTTTTATATACCTGGTATATATAGTCTTCCCATGGCCCAATTCTCTGGTTTTGGACAAAACATCACCCATTTCCAAATCAACATTTTATTCGGAGCCCATCTCAATCCCCTAGCAATGAATGGGACCCATCACCATCGTTTGGTTCACGTATAAGCCCACTAACTAATATGGCCCACTAGCCATCCACAATATCGGGTCGCTGAGCCCATTCGGTTAAACCCGTCCCAGAGTCCCCACGCAATTCCCAGGGCTAATTAATTCCAGGTCACACTATCTTTGTTAATCCAATGGTCTCATTCCAAATTCATGTAAAGTATCGAGGCGAAACACAAAAGGCACCGAAGTAGTGTACGGTAACACTATTGGCCACACATTGAGCATCTTCTTGCCTAGACCTTTAAGGACCTACATCTACTTTCTCCACCATAGACAATTCCTTGATTAAAATACAAGCTAGTTTCTTAATCTTGGATTCTCCTCTAAAGAATGTATGTCTATGTAGCAGGGGCAGATTTAACGGGGGCGAGCAATGGCCTTGGCCCCCCGAAAATTTAACACTACAAGAAATTAGGCTTTAGGTCACTGTTTTTTTTTTTGTCATGTTTGAAAAACGTGACTTAAAACCCTCTGTTGTCACGGTTTTTTGTTGTGGTTTAAAAAAAAAAATTTTCGTCACCCTTTACCTAATAAACTCGACCATAGTTATTTATAGTCACAGTTTTTTATAGTGACTATTTTAATATATCAAATGTCACGGTTTTATTTATAGTAGTCACTTTTAACAACTGTGACTATAGAATTTGAGTTTATGCCACTCCACAAAACCGTGACTTAAAATAATCTACCAAAAAAATTATGTTTTCCTGATAAAAAAATTTGTTATAGCTAAAAGAGGGAAAACAAAATCAATTTGGGGAAAAATCAAAGCATTTTAGTTAAAAAAAAATAGTGAGTATATTGAAAGAAAAGAAACACTACTCAGTACTCACTACATTGAAACTTAGTTTAAAAAAAAAAAAGTCATAAAAGAAAGAGAGAAAGAAGCAACGTGAATTGAATTGGGGATTTAGGGTTCCTAGAGAACGACTTCTACTTCTTCCTCATCTCGCGACCTCTGCCATTGCATCTCGCGTCATGCTCATCTGCTCGTCATCGTGATCGAGTTCCTCTGGTTCCATTACCGTCGCTTCGTGCTCCTCTGGTTTCAACGCAGTTGCTGTCGTGCTGCTCTGGTTCTGTCGTGTTTCGCTTTTGCTCCGTCGTTGGCCTCTCTGCCTTTACGTTGTCGCGACAAGCCAACTCAGGTAATGATAACCGAATCTCGTTCTCTCCTCTCATAATCCCTTGTAGCTTATGCTCTTCCCAGTCCACCGCTGCCACCACATAGGTTCAACTCCTCTATTCGATGCGATGCTATTCTACTATTCTTGTGGCCTCTTTGTCGCTCTTCTATTCTATCTCTCGTCGTCGCCGTGACCTTCGCTGTAAGGTAAAAAATATTGTTGTCTTTTTTGTGTTTTTCTGTCTCTTCTATTATGCCTACGATATGTTTTGATTTATTTGTTAGGGTTTTAGATTGATCTTGTTAGGGATCTTATGATCTTCTATTATGTGAAATATCTTCTATTAATTTCTATTGATCTGCTTTAATTTTCTTATTAGTACTAATTTCACTAATCCTAAATCAGTTCATATTAGTTTTGTTTTTAATTTCTTAACATGCTTCTTTATTCTTCTTTCCATGCTTATTTTGATTTCTTTTTAATTTTGTTCCAAAATCTCTTCTATTAATGTCTACTTGTTTTGTTTAATTCCAATTTTTGATTTTTTCCTTGTTCTATATTTCCATTGATGCCATATGTTAGCTTCTTCTGATTACTCATGATTCTATTTATGTTCTGCGACCTCCTTCTAGTCTACGTTTGTATACAAAATGCTATTCCTCTTCTTCTAATTACTCATGATTGTTCTATTCTACTCTAATTTTCCCTTATAATATTAGTATCCTTAACTCTCTCTTTTTAATCAAAACAAAAAAGAGCAACTAAAGTGCCATGCAAGTGAGGTAACCAAACATTAAAATGCATTACTTTTTGCTTCTATTTGATCAGGAGATTGTTAAGTACATATGTGATGATGAGGATATAAAAGTTGTATCATTCAATGGTTCAATTTCAATAAGTTTAAGGCTGGAATGCACATCTATGCATTTTTATTAATAAATATTTCATGAGGTTCTTCTTGATTCTTAGCTGGCATGTCTTCTATTTCTTGAAAGATTACTAAGATGTGGGAAGAGTTGCAGATTGAGATGGATTAACTATTTGAGAGCTGATTCCAAAAGAGGAAACATCTCCACTGAAGAAGAAGCCATCATCACAAAGTTGCATGCTTCTTTTGGCAACAGGTTTAAAGCAATTTGTAGTATGTACATAATTCATATTAGAATTAGAATAGAATATACATATAGTGATATGCATAGTTATTGGTGGGATTAAAATGCCAATATTGAGAAAATTCAATTCCGGATTATTATTTGGGTGAGTTAAAGATTGGAGAAAAGTGGGGGTGGTGGATGACTACTTTAACCCTTTATATATCAGGTGTCCATTTAAATTGTGGTTTTCTTGGCT
>JASCZI010212604.1:0-19325 GCA_036250425.1 Stylosanthes scabra
ATATATATATATATATATATATATATATATATATATAATCCGACTTAACTTTTGAACATCCAAAAAATTGCAACCAAATATATGGCACCCATATAAATTTAAATAAAATATTATGATATATCGTTGAATAAAAACTATTTTCTCAAAACTCACATTAGATTATGTTTATATATTTAACCAAGAGAGATATATACTAAAAATTAGTAATCAAATTAATAAATACTATAAAATATATATTAAAATATAGATGTACAATAAAAATCACTCAAATAATACATTATCATATAATTTTACGAAAATTTTTAGGTCATTGATATTCTTTCATTGTTTTCTACTTGAATTTAAACCCATATTAATTACTCTCCATTTTATTAAAATAAAATAAAAATAAAATGGAATCTTAACATTGTCCCAATTTTATACTTATACCAATTATCAAACGATTTAATATATATATTTACCGTGTAGAGAACTTGCATATTTGAGAATTAATAGAAGTTTACATAAAAATTCTAACTTTAACTCATTCTTTCTGCCTCATCGTCACTGCCACCGACGTCGTCGCCTTTTCTTCTTCTTCTTCTTTGTACATCCTTGTCCCGTCAATGTCCCGATCAAATTCTGCCATGTCTTCATCATCATCATTGGATCAAGTGGCATCGGTTTCGCCCTTATTCACCCAGCCGCCGGCAAGGGTGCTCGCGTTTCCACTCACACAATCTCGTAACAAGCTCGAGGAGACGCACAACACCCTCCGCCTCGCCTCTCCTTCTTCACTGCTGATGTTAGGGATTACGACATCAAAAAGAGCGCGGTGGATGAGGCTAGGCCAATCGACATGCTACTACTAAAACCATGGCGTGTTTGTGGGGATTGTGGTGGTAGTAACGACATATGAGTTACGGATGATAACTCCTATATTTTGTGGGTGATCATTTTTATTTTGTTTGCATGATAATTTTTGTTTTAATTTCGATGATAACTCTTTTCAATTGTTTTTGTGTTGGTGGTGGTTTAGGGTTAGGCAGCGGCAGTGGCAGTGGTGGTGAGATTAGGCGGCTGTAGTTGGTGGTGACGGTGGATAAGTTACGAATGATAACTCATATATTCTGTAGTGTGATCACTTTTATTTATTTGGATAATAATGTTTTTCAATTTCATATCACGAATTTTTTAAAAAAATTTTAGATAATCACTTAGTGACTTTCTAAAACTGCCAAGTGTGTAGATTAATTTTTTCTTGCAGTCATATCCCACCTTAAAACCCAACCCAATAGTACTACAAGATTTTCGCGAAGAGAGTTCACACTATATCAAAAGAAAACTCTTTTAGGCTTTGTTTGTTTGAAGGAAACGGGAAAAGAAATTGATAGAAAGAGGCGAAATATGAGAGAAAGGTGGAGGGGAATTGAAAAAGAAAATGAGATCCACCAAAAAAAATTATTTTCTGCTATGAAGAGAAATGAAAGAGAAATTGATTTCTTTTCAACTAAACAACTAAAAAAAATTACATTTTCACTCACTTTTCTTTTTTCCTTTTCTTTTTATTAATTTACTTCTTTTCTACTTACCTCCTTTTTATCAAATATAACATTAATTAAAGGGTCCTCAACTCACCCCTAAAAAAAAAAAAAAAATCCTCAACTTACTAGTATCTGTCCCTTTTTATGCATGTGTTAATTGCGTCTGTGCTTGAATGGATAAAAATAAAATACAGGATATAATATATTTGTGGTAGTCAAGATTTTTATGCCACTAGTGGCAACAACAATCCTGGTTGAAAATTGAGACAACCAACCCTTTTTTTTTTCAAAATTTTTTTCTTTCTCAAAACCCTTTCTCTATGTGAACATTTCACATGATGCTGCCAATGAAGATTGGGTATCCATTGACATACATCGATTTTATTAATTGAAGATAACAAAAATTAATTGGATTATTTTGAAAGAATATAATATCATGATCTTGACGTCGAACTTTGATTTTGTGCAAATCCTAATGAATTTGAAACTTAGCTTTGACATGCAACCTTCTCGCACCTACTAGTAGGTTCGGTCAATAGGTCTCAACCGTCTTCCTGATTAAGCGTCCTTGACCAAAGTTTTATTTCATAAGAAAAAATCTACCAATCCCTTCATTGCAGATTGAAATTATATTTAGTAGCTTTATTCAGCTCTGAACAATTTTCATTCATCATGAATATATGTAATAATAGAAGTAAAAGAATGGGACACAAATAATTGTAAAATTAAGTGACTAAAATTTTAACGGAAAAAAGGACAAATATGATCCTGATTTATAAAATTAGATAAAATTATCATTCACCTTTGAAAAATACATAGAAGTCTTTTACCTTTAAGAAAATAGTACATCAGTGCCCCCCATCGAATTGAACCGTAACGGAGAATGCTGAGGTAGCTGATAACGGTGCTAACGTGGCCGTGATGGTGCCACGCTGGACATCCTACTCCCATAATGCAATTTTAAGTGACTAAAATTTTAAGAAAATGGATTCATTTCGAGATACGATATCATTTGATATCCGTTGAAGTTGTATATTGGGCGTGACGATGGGTTGAGGAAAACATTACTTAAGGAACGACAGGGAAATTGAACACATAATTGAACTTTCTGCTACCAATGTCTATTGACTATTTAATCAGAATCAAAATATTCATATTGAAGATAGGTTCAATTCAATGGTTGAAGGACTAAGGTGGAAATTATGCTGAAATTAGACCGACATAGCCACCAAGCAAAGCCAACACAGATGATATTAGATATGCACCTAATACGATGTTTGGTTCTCTGAAACCACGTAACTGGAGGTGATAATGAAAGGGTGGCACTCTAAGAAAGCGCCACCCTGCTTCCTGTAACCCCTTAGTTACATTCAAGTGCAATATCTGAAAAATAAGAAGAAAAAAAAAAGAAGAAATCAATAACATTAGAATAAGGACGGAGTGAAGTAGTAGAAAATGGATTAGGCATACATATCAATAAGATTCTAACTCCATATAAAATTAAAGGAAAAGACCTGAATGATAACTGAGGATGCCTCAAGAACAAAAATTCCAGATGAAATGAAAAGTGGGAAGAACATTCCGCTACATGCAGCCATTGCAGCCAATGCGCCACCAAGTGCCAAAGATCCTGTATTACCCATAAAAACAGATGCTTTGTATCTGTTGTGCAGGAGAAATCCAACGCAAGACCCGGCCATTGAAGCTCCAAATATAGCAAGGTCTGGTTTAGGATGTTAACAGATTAATAACATAGCAAACAACAGAAGCCAATTCCTTGTATTATTTAGTACTAAAATGACCATTGTCAGTATCTCAACTAAAAAAGAGGAACCATGGTGTAATTGCTCATTCCTAAAGAAAACTGTTCTCCCGTAATGACAACAACAATGCAGTACTATAACGCTCTAAATACATTTAGATCCATATCAATGTTGAAAAGGAAGACGTCTGCCCTAAAAATAATTGGTTTATAATTGACTTAAAAAACACGCTACTAACCAGAACATATTGGAAGCACAGCTATTGACATTCCAGTAAAAGCCAATGCAGCAGTACCACCAGCTAGTCCATCAAGAGCATCTGCTAACTTAATGCCATGTCCGACAGAAACAAAAGAAAACGAAGTCAAGAGTTGGTAATATCGTCCCAAGTACATGAGGCCTGGTGGTAGTGGTACCAACATCTTCCTGCACATATATGTAAAGAAATCAGGGGGAGGAGGCAACTTGAGTGATTTGTTACAAGATCAACGAACAAATATACTAAAATAAATGAACAAAAAACCTTGCTTATGGGCATCATCATTATCTGCATTCTTAGTATGATTGACCATTTAAAAAAGCTTTTACAAGGATTCCATATTTTATTTTTACAGAAGTGCTGTCAAAGCAATTCTTTTTTCAATTAAATACACAAACATATGCTTTTGTCACAAAGAATTTTAATTACTCTCTTGAAATTACCTTCCCTGCTTTAATTATCCCATCCAAACACACTAAGCATATATGACAACAAAAATTAAGCATGTCAAGTGCATTTAATTAAAGGTTTAACCCAGGAACTGAAGGGGAAATCCATGATAGTACCCGGCTGTAAAAATGTTCTTTTTATTTTTTATTTTTAATGAGAACAGACATGTGAGTTACCATCAGAAAAATGTTGATCAGATTAGTAACAAGAAGGTATACATGCCATAGGGGGAAGATATACTAGTGATGTCCAGCCAAAATGAAAACCACGTTCCAACAGCTATCTGTAAGGCATGAAAATGCAAATTAAATAAAAAGAAATAATTGTATAAATTGTAAATTAAATAAAACTCAGGACCACCAGTGTTTTGCTTATCGAAGTTTCTAGAACTAAATGGAGGCTTTTGATTAGTAAGTGGTTAGATAGCTGAGACTGATGTTGGTTCTTTTCTCAGAGAGCAAAAAGCCACTATACAAAGTAGAAATAATAACTTCAAAACAATTTTTTTTTAAAAAAAGGTAGGTACCTCCAAAATAAATTCTGCGAGTGCAGGCAAACCCCTCTTGTGATTCTTGGTGAGGCTTAATATATCATTAAGCAAACCAAGCGCTGCAAATGCAACTGTAATAGCAGCTGCCCCAGACACTTCCACAGATGAGGAACCGACAAGGAGTAGAGCTACAATTATACCAATAGGTACAAAAAACAAACCACCCAATGTAGGTGTCCTCTTTCTCAAGCGATGTCTAATAGGGCCTTGGCGCTTGATGACATTGATAGCTCTAAAAGCACGAAAAATAGGGACACAAACATAGCCAGCAAAAGAGACCAAAATGGCTGATACGAGGAAAGGGCGGGTCAAATAAAAAGGAGACAAGGGCAATCTAACAATTCTCCACGCACACCAATCTACGTACAAGAGCAGCACCATCAAGACTATTATAAGACCCACAGTAATGATCATGCCACGTTTGATCCTGCGAATGTTTTAGAAAACATAACATCACACATACAAAAGAATTGAAAGGCTATTATGAATTGCATAAAGGTATAAGGTGCCTAGAAACAATATTTTCATACAGAAGGATTAATGATCAAATTTAATACAAGGATTATTTAGAAAACAAGATATTAGAATTAGTGTCTAGTGAGATTATTCCCTTGCCATCGTCATGAAAAGTGAATGTTAAAAAAGAAAAACAAGTTGTACATACTTGCCTATGCTTCTTATGTTCCCTGCTAAGAGTTGCAAAACGGTGAGCAGCAAGGGTTATAGAGTCGTTATGATTGGAGGAAGAAACAGAAGGCAATTCAAGATCATTGACCGGAGTGAGAAATGCGTCAGCGTCGGTGTCTTCGCCATCACTGGAGGACATGACGTATGATTCAGCAGGAGGAGGGATATTCTCATAATCATCCAGATGGCTCCATTCCTCCAGAGGCGGCATGTCAAACGAATCCTGTATGTATGTATGTATATTAGTGGCCTGGAGAACTCGAAGCAAAAGAAAAAAAAAAAACGTACATCATCGAAGGCTCTGGTGGTGGTATGAATAAGATGACGCGGAGAAGAGGAGCTATGTTGTCGAATAGGCGATGAACGTAGCTGCAGGAGAAGGAATAGAATCGGATCAGGAGATTAATTAGGAGATGAGTTGAGATGAGATGAGATGAGTAAAGTACCTTGAGAGCGGGAAAATCGAAGGAAGAAGGTGGAGAAAGGACGAGGGAGGATGAGGATCGATGGAGATGGAGGTGGAGGTGGCTGGGGAAAGGGAAGCGTGGATGAGAAGCCATGGAAATTGATAGATCTGAGTTAGCTGTGAATATGAGGAGAAATGGAACAAGGCCATTGGTAGTAATTTGGTATATTCCAGCCTCAGGGACTCAGGGTTCAGGGAGATGTGTGCAATGCACATATTATTATATTATTATTAATTAATATGTATATGTATATTCTCAAAATGGCATGCCACTTTCTTTCTTTCTTTCTTGTTTGTTAGTTACTTCTTCTGCCCCTCTCACACTTGAACCAACACTGAACTACTTATGTCATCAAACACCTTCACCTTTCATTCCCAATCTCAACATCTCCCTCATACTATTTATCTTTTCCATCGTGAGGTTCATTCCGGCAATACTCGATAGCACAATAATTTTAGATTATGAACCTAATCCACCTAAAATCTAATCCATCGGATAAGTGGCATTTGATTTACCTAACATCGTTTTCTTTAGGCCATCCTAAGGGCTTACCAGTTCCATGACATAATACTTCAAGCCAACCCTATTGTTTTAACGATAATACTTAATAGTCATCATTATAGTGTTAGCGACGTAAATTTAAAATCAATATCAAAACGATGGCTTTCACCCCACATTAACAGATTTCTCAGGTGGATTGTTTTGTTACAGAGATTCCTCCTAAGGTGAGGATTGCCATAACACAAGTACGGTTTATCCTCTCCATCCTAATAAAGTATTAAATTAGGTGATATGCTCCACCACCAACACGACTACCTTTCACAAGTTAACCCGTAAAATTGAAGTTTGAACACCCCAATAAAAGCCTTGAATGTTGACTCCACCAAACACTCTTAGCTCCGAGTTATAAAAATGTAGAAGAAAACCTAGGATATCACTACAACCAACTGACAAAACACTGCTTAAATACAATCTTTCATGCCTAGCTCCAAATTTTTGCTAATTCGGAGCTGGGACAGGAGGTCGCCCTCGTCCCATTGCAAAGCCTCGTGTTCCATCAGGCATTTTTGGTCCAGGAGGGGGTTTCGATGCTTCAATGATATGAGTAGACGAAGTGCTTCCATGGCCTGAAACAAATAAAACAAGAGAAAGTTTAGGGAACCCATGGTTTGTTAGCCAATAAGGGGCCAATATGCTTTTTCCTTCTTTTCTCTTTCCTCTTTTACCACCTATTATTTCCTTAAATACACTTATTGGCTCCCTATTGGTCCCCTAATGTTGGTTCCGTAACATTACTCATAAAACAATTATCAACAAGGGAAGAGTTTCAAATTAAAAATGATGAAAAGCAATCAGGACTGCCAATAGAAAAGATACCTATTCCATTTGCAGCCCGATATTTTTGTTTTCTTGATCTTCCATGACTTCTAGGCCTATGCCCACCTTTATCCTTTGCCGAGTGGTCGCCATCCTGTAATGAAAGGTAAGCAATAGAGGTGAATGAAAACTTATTCATATTGAAAACAGAAATCTGGAATATATCCTTTTAAAATTTATATATTTATGGTTGCATTTATACGATTAACAATTGAGGCTTCATTTAGTAATAGATAAATCTCAGGATGCTTCAAAGGGATGAGAAAACAATGTAATACACACCTCTTCATCATGTGTATCTTCATGATGATCATTTGAGCTATGATTTTCCTCCTCAGTTTGTTCAGACACATGGCTAGAGTTATTCTTCTCAGAATTAGCTGCCTTCCAAGCTTGTTTTTTGTGTCCATACTTCCCCTAGATCATAAAATCATCATCATCACCATCATCATCATCATTAACTTTTATTCACAATCTGTCTCGTGAGAAAGAACGTATGACTAACCATTTTCCTCAGAAGTTTAACATGCATGCCATTTCTCCAATCCTGTTCATCATTTAACAAAGCCACCTAAGCAGGAACAGGTATTAGGGAAGAGTACGTCAACTGGCCAGGCGATAAGGCTTGAAGAAACTATGCATATAAAATCACATAAAATAATACTCACAGCTTTCTCAGCAGACTCAATAGTGTCATACTCCACAAGGGCGTGTAACTACATCAAAGTAAAATGGATGACAATGTAAGCTATAACAAAAAAAAATGAACCAAATGGCAAAAAGTAATATCCAATTGAAACTATAGTTATGAGACTATGGAAGTAGTACAAAAGTAGCAGCGCTATACTTCATTTCAAGACAACTGAAATATACAAAATGGAAGTTCTAGCAATAGCAATTGAAAAGGAAGAACACTAAAACTCTTCATATTTAAGTCTAGATGTAAGCATAAGATATTCCAAACCTTGCTACTAAAAAATGTTTCTTGTTTATGTTTTGTAGACTCTGAAGCAGAACGAGGATCATAAATGCTTATCCGCCTTATACTGTATATAAGAATACATGTGCACATAAGAGAATTCGAAGCACAAATATACCGGTGTTACTTAACAAATATTTAAACAATATCAAGGCAAAGGAAGAAATCTTACTTTCCAGCTTCACGAAATATTCGCTGAAGGTTGTCCTTTGAATGGTCCTCTGGCAAATTCTCTACCAAAACAGTATATAACTAGAATCCAATAATAAGAGACAGATAACAAAGAACAGAATCCGGAGAAAAAAGAAAAAAGAAGGAAGATTGCTGAAAAGTTATCATCCCCCTTCAAGTAAATACCTTATGATCTCTAGATTCTTTGAATCGAAATGGATTGACCCGCTTAACCCTTTTACCATCACTACTCACAACCTGTAAATCCCACGAAGGAAATTTCCCTCAGGTCTTCAAGAATATAAAGCTGCAGTTCATGTTTACAAAACAAGGAAGGAAGAATCATACAAGAAGTGAAGATTCCTGCAGTGCAGCAGCTATAACTGAATGATCTCGACTGAGCCTCTTCATTTTTCTAAAAGAAGCAATTACTGATATAGGAACTGCAGGATAAGTGTAAATAAGAAAGTCGTGTTAGGATAAATAAATAAATAAATGCGTGCAGGTCCATAAACAATATGGGACGAACATTAGCTTTTTTAAAAAGATAGAAATGATGCTTCTTCATAATATAAAAATAAAAATTTAAAAAAAAAAGGAAAGAGAAGAAACATTGTCTTATTCTTGTCTGAAGAAGTTATAATTGACATAGAATGTCCGCAGTCTCAGGCATGTTGTTTACTCAGACAGTGGTTATTACTAGACAAATAAAATTCTGATTCAGCGAAAATTTATCCTCCCTAAGGATGTCCTTGTATTCAACAGCATATAAGTAAGAGAAAAAGTTGAAAATGATAATTTCATATCTCAAGGCTAGGAGAGTAGCAGACTAACAGCACAATACACAATAAGAAGATGAATTGGCGAGCAACTCATATCATATCCCTACTATAAGAGTGACATCACAGAGAGAATTAATACCACTTACCAAACCCTTCTTTATTCCTCCTAATGAAACCCAAGAGATACTTATCAGTGGGCAGATTCTCATCGCTGAAATAATACTCCACCTGAACCAAAATCAACACAGCCAAATTCACCAAGCTAAGTCAAGGAGGGAATAGGAAAATATCTGAGCATCACAACAAAAACCTAATAATAGCTAAAACATAAAGATTTCTAACGCTCGTTTCTAAACACATAACACACTATAACGAATTAAAACATTACCAAATTTCTGTGCCTATGTGAGAATACAATCGAATCTAAAGAACATAACAAGCATAAACATTGAAGAAAATGGTTGAAATTTGAAATCATAGTAATTGAGAGGGAGAGAGAACGGAAGAGGTGTGTTCACCTGCTTGATGATCTTGAGCTTGAGATCAGTGAAGGAGACGCCTATGGTTTCAGGGCCAGGGGCGTGGTCGTGGTCATCGTCATGGTCAAGGTCATGGTCATGGTGGTGCTCTTCGTCGGTGAGGAGATCATGAAATTCAGGGTCGGCAATATCTTCCGGGCCAGAAGCAGGATCAGGATCGGAAGCAGCAGCGTGATCGGCGCGAGGAGGGGGCGAGGCGGAGGGAGGGAGAGAATCGTCGCCGCCTTCCATGGAGGAAATGGAAGAAAATCTCCCCCGCCCTTTGTTTTGGTGTGTCGTTCAGCTTCTCTCTCTCTCCTCTCTCTCTCTGTCAATGTTGGGGAGTTATTTGATTTTATTTTCAGAGATGAGACCCCTTTTTATACGCTTACTTAATACTACTTAGTACTTAATACTTTTCCCCTTATTCACTGTTAGACATTTCCTCTCTAATTCAAAATCAAATAAAATGGTTTAGGGTTTAAGTTTATTACATTTGCGTATATTTCTGTATATAAATATGGAAACCAAATAAAAAGTTGAACAACAGTGAAAAAAATAAGAAAATATGAAAGTATTAAATAATAACTTTTTTTTACTTTGATCTACAGGTAACCAGAATATTAATTTTTTTACTTTGCCAATCTATTTACTTTTGATGATTTCATCCATTGATTATATATCTTATAATATACGGTATAGAATAATAAGTTAATTTAAAATTTTTGGCAAGTTAGTATAATAGTATATGAGTTGTTTCATATTATTAGCATAGGTTCTTTTCTTTTTTTTTTAAATATTATTATTATTATTATTTCCTTTTTATTCGATCACTTGTGGCGAATCATTCTAAGCACGACCAAGTTAAGATCCGTGAATAGAAGAAAAAAAAAAAAATTAATAGTCATATATTGGTATGATTTACGTAAAATAAAATTATAGAGGCTAAGTAGAATATGTAGCTATGATTATTCGATTAGAATGACCAAATCATGAGCATGAAGTCATGAATTAGTTCATTAGATCTGAGTTGGACCCGAATCCAACGGTGCAGAGTTAACCCCATTATCATTAGTTGTAGTACTTTGACTTTGTCTACTTTACATTACATGTGATGGTAATTACTGATCCGAAGAAACAGAGTGACATTTTAAATTTCTTTCCTTTGAGTATTGTACACACTTTGATGACATATGGGTTGGATTGGAATCCACTGTAGAAGCTATATATATCATGAAGAGTACGCAGAAAATAACAGAAAGTTGGGTCCGATCGTTGAGTGAAATCCTGAAATAAAAGCTTGTACAAATTGAATATTATAGATTCAAGACCAAAGAACATGAAATTCCTGACTAGTTATAAGCTATAGATATATAATTAATATGGTTTACATAGCGAGAAAGGCAGAAAAGCTAATAGCAAAAACTATAAACGTAACTTAAGGGCAGTTCACATACAGGAGCCCAAGTCCCAACCCTCTATTGATGATAAATGGAAGGGAAATGAAAATAAATTAAAATAGAAGGGAAAGTAAGGCGAAAATGACAAGGCAAAGGGATGAAAAGGGGAATGTAGAAAGGGCGTTGGCGGCAGCAAACCAGACAGTGACATCATCGACAACAGGGCCACAAAGGGAGCTCATATCGTCACTTCTGGTGTTGTAGTAAATACTGTAGAAAGCAATCCTAGTCTTATCAGCCTTGGCAGTGAAATTGAGATTTGCAGTTTGGAAAGTGGAATTGGAGTTAGGTGTGTAATGAATATTTTGAGCCTGGTCAGCTGCAAATGCCATGACGGCGAGAGGCTCCTTGCATTTGTCATCGGCGTGGCCCAATGAGAAGGTCAAGGTGTAATCCTTGTCTGGTTTGGTGTCAACCATTTGGGAGATGATGCCTTCCTTCCCAGAGAGTAACTCAATGGCTCTCTTGCCTCCTGGGACTGCGAAGTGCTCAGAGTCGATGTAGCGGATGGCTCGGTTGGATTCCACGATCCAGCCAGGGAGAGACGAGCTTTCTTCGTCTAGGTTCGTGGGAAGTAGGACACCAAGTGAGGTGTTCCTAAACATCCATGGACCTTCTTCGAAATCCCCATTCACAACAGCGTTACGTTTGGGCTTGTCTGGAGTGAAAAGCTTCTTGATGGCAATGTTGTCAATGATAGGCCCGCAAGTAGGGTCATCCTCCATACCAGGGTTCTTGAAAACCAACCTAAAGGAGTCCGACTCAGCGTTAAAAGAAACGGCGTAAGGGTTCCAACCCTGAACGTTGTAGAGTGTCTGGAGGTCAATGGTCTGGGAAGCCGGCGGCACGGAGACGTTAAGTGATTCGAGCTGTGCGCATGTGCGGGCGGCGCAGAAGGTGACTGAGTAAAGTGAGCCCTTCTCCACTGGGAACTCCTGGCTGATCTCGGCGTCGTTGCCCAGCCTAACGGCGTGCCTTCCCTGTGGCACTATTAGGATCATGCCACCTTGCTTTTGACCTGATTCAACCAGCTCAACCGTCCCGTTTGATTTCCAGCTTGGTATCTCCGTGGGGCTTTCCACTAGCGCCTCGCTTGGGAACCCATTTGATGGTGATGCCTCGAAATCTCCGTTTCCCACTAGACCTGTCATTTACGTAATTCATTCATAATTAGCTACTCACTTATTATATTCACATGCAGCATGCAATGCAAGTAGTGAAAAATCTTACATCACCCATCAACATCCAAAGACAACTACTACTACGCTAGCACCATGTTGTTAGTGTGGGCAATCAGCAGGACTGAGGAGGACCGGACCAGCACAATCATTGTCCCCAAGCACATGTCCCAACCCAATTCAATCCTAATCAACATTCAACAAATCAAACACCATCATTCATATCTGCCTACTTATTGCACCACACCTACACCATTCTCTCCTATTTATATCTGGATCCCTTCCCATACCCACACAATCATGCCATTAATTGATTCAACCAATTTGTCAAACAACAAAGCTAATCTTTTATTTGATTTAACTATGTATATGTATGGGGTTATTTTGTTAGCAAAATGATGCTTAAGTTTAAGTAAGTGCCAACTGCATAGAAGAAGGAGAGAGTCCCAAGGACGGGAAGAGACAAAAAATTATCGACATGCAAGGCAAGTAGCAAGAGAGAGTGAGGATAGAGGATTAGAAGATCTTCCCAGTGGCTAAAAACGACAAAAGAGTTTGATGTTGAAAGGGAGAGGGAACAAAATTCATGTATGGTCCAATCCAATCCAATCTGAATCAGAAGCCGCGTTGAGCGCATGGTGGGTCCTACTCCTAATCCCACCCACTACTCTCCCTTTGACTCTAAGGAGAAAAATTAAAGCACTTTCCCTTTTCTTACCGTGCTTTTTTATAATCACCTTCTTTAACGGAGGTACATACCTAGTGTCTAGTGACCTAAACACACTGCAATGTATAATTGGTGACTCATATTTACCAAAAGGTCCTTATACTTTAGAGGGGGAAAGCGTGTGTTGAAACCCGAGAACAATGTGTCTAACAAGGTCATTTCGCATCCCTAAGATTACATACCAAAAAGTCCTTTCATTGGGTCCCATATGCTTAAGTTGCCATGCCTTCTTTTATGTATCTCGAGGCTACTTATGATTTTCTTCTCCTACTATAAGACTCCACTAACTTCTTTTTCTTCTTTTTTTTTTTCTTTTAAAAAAAGAAAAGAAAAAGAAAAACAAGTTTAGATGTGTGAAACTAAGAAATATATGTCACCAAAAAAAAAACTAAGAAATATATAGTAACTGTAATTGGATACAGCCTACAGTCAATTATTGTGGTTATAAGAAATTATTATATGCTTAATTACACCAACTTTATGAGTTCATTAAATTCGTACCCACAATTCTATAAACTACTTCTAACATTTTTCAAGAATAGTGTATAAAGAAAAGCAAATAGAGTATTAATATACCACATATACAAACTTTAAAGTCGCCTAGTAGCCTTCACCAAAAATAAATAAATAAATAACTTTAAAGTAGCCACAGAAAATAAGCAACATAAAAAGATTAAACTGTTTTTATTTCCTAGTAGATATTTTCTTTTCGTTCATTCCTATCTTGGTTACAAGTTTACCTTCACTTCATCCTTGAAACTGTAAACTTAATGGGAAGATGGAGGAAGAAGAAATTAGAGAATGACATGAAATTGAAAGGCGGAAAGCTGGCCTCATCCACATTTAAAATAAAATTAAAAAAGAAACGTTATCTATACTAGTATTTTGAGTTGTCCATTGTTATTGCAGAGTCGGTGGAGAACTGAACAGAGCAATGTAATACTTTCTGGTTCACTAATTCATCTAGAAGTAGAAGTAGTGCATCATTGACAAAATGAAGCTCAAAGGGTCTCACAAAAGAGGAAAATGGTTCCAAGTTAGAACTCAATATCCTTAATGTCCTACAAATTACCGCAACTCCCCAAGTCCAACAGTTCAAATTGCAGAAGCACCCACACATACAACTACAAGAGCCAGTTCTAAAATAAAAAGTAAAACTCTCTAACAAAACATTATGGTAGCATAGTAGTAGTAGTAGTAGGCCACATAGACAAAAGGAAAAAGGCAGCACAATTGATCAGATCTCAGGAATATAGAAACGTAGATGTTAGTGAGCAAAGAGAGAACATTACCATCATCTGCCTTAGTAATAGTGAGGGTGAAATGGGGGAGTAGAAGGAGCATGAACATGGAGACCCATTTCATTGTTGTTGAGCTTGGAGCCATATCTCTAATCTCTGCACGCCCAAAATATTCTCTCTTGAAGAGCAAGAGCAGGAGGAAACACAAAAGGTAAAGAGAGTGGGGAGAGTGAGTGTCCTTTTATATAAGATTCTCACCCACCTCCTATGGACTCTATGCTGCTCCTTGCTCCTGGTCCCTCCCATTTCATCTTTTTTTTTTTTAGCTTAAATATATTAAATTGAAATTTGTTTATACAAAATTCTTTCGAAAAATATGACTGAGGACTGAGGATAACCTCTCATGTCTCATCTCACATCTCTAGTGTGGACACATAATTTTTCTTTCCTTTTCTTTTCTTTTCCTTTTGAATAATTATACTTCAAGGTTTACATTCTAAGACGTTATTAATGGTATCTTAAAATTCATAATATTAGTACTTTTACAAGATGAATGATTAAAATATAAATATTAATGTCTAAATTTTGAAAACAAAATTTCAGATTCAAGTGTTATAATTTATTTCAGCAAGTTAGTTATATGTAATTAATTTGGTAGTATATGACTTTTGCCTTTGGAGACCCTGGTCTAGTGGTCTTATGTTGGGCCCCGCAGCCACCTCTGTGTTACGGCACTCGACAGTGTACTCTCTTCACATATACAGACATAACCCGTGATTTAATCTATCATGTTTCCCATTTTCATGAATAAATTCCATTTACAAAAATTCAGTGTGAGTACTGAGTAGATTCAACCTTACTATGAACATAAATTATTTATTTATTTTGTTGCCCGTGTTTATTCTCTCTCCAAATATATATTATGTGCTTTTGTTCAATGTGTTACATTAAAAATAATTTGAACTTAGAATAATCTATAATTTTCGTTTATAGGCTAATGAATAAAATTTATCTAATATTAAACTCTATTCAATAGTATTATAGATATAAGTAACCACACCAATAATTAGCATAGATAAGAATTCATATTTTGATTTTTTTTTTTCTCTTGGTGTTTAAGAGGAGAGATTAATTCAAGCGAGTCTGTGAAGGACTTCAGCTAAGCTGGCCCCTTTACTAGAGCCCAATGATTTGGGCGTCTCTTAAATGATCACCCTCACACCATCACACTTGAGAGAGTCGGCCATACGGACTTGCAAAAATAGAATCTCCATCTTTTTTTTTGGTAATCCAAAGGTGCTATAAGCCCAAGAAAAAAATGTTGAAAATTATGGTACAAGCGCTTAGTATAAAGATTTAACGGTGCAATACCAAAAACAAAAAAGATTTAATGGTGCATTTGGTTTCTTTCTTTTTCAAAATTTTATGAAAAAAATAGTGAAAATAATAATATTTTTATTTTTATATAAAATTTTAAAAATATAAATATTGATAATAAAAAAATTAAAGTACAAATTAAATGTACTGTATTTAAAAAAGAAAATAGTAAAAATAATAGTATTGTCAAATTTTAAAAATAAAAATATAAAGTCAACGCTGTCTAAGTCTAACATCGCATCATATATATAGATATTGATATGGCCATCTATTTTAATAATAAAATAGGCCCAAACATAATCAGCCCATCAATCTATTTAGCACATGACTAATCCACAACAACTAAAAGAAATAAGATGGTAATCAACTCAAATTAAATTAAACTTTTAACAAACTTAGATAAACAATAAAATAATCATAAAAAAACTGAACGGTGGAGGATCCCAAGAAAATAGGGGTCCGATCTCCACACTTCACAGCTGTGCAATTACTAAACTTAATTTGATATCTATAAATAAACTCATTAATTTAAGTCTTAGGTAAGGTATGCATTCACTTTCCTCTAATACTTAATTCTCTCTCATAGATCTTATTGACTTGAGAGTCGAAGTGGCAGGTCCACCCCTGTTCCAAGCTCTTATCGCCAGAATCCATCCTCTTTAAAGTCCTAGCCGAACTCTTGCCTTTGAAAAGGATCTCTTTTCCCACAAACTGCAACAGAACAAATATAATGATATATGTATCAAATTAAGGTGAGTTCAAATTGAATGGGACAATATGCACACTTCTTTTGATAGTCGACAAATTGCATGACGTTATTTATCTTAATTATCACAATTACGTATGGTGTGTGCCGATAATGAGAACTTATAAATACAACACAAAACAACGAAGTTCTATAAATTATTAAGGAAAAATTTGGTAGTTATCACTTATAAGTAGTTATAATTATCTATTTAAAATTTTTCTTTGTTTTTTAATTATTATTAAATTAAATATAATAACTTTAAATTAGGATTACCTATTATTATTCAATTATAAAAACATGCAATAATAAACAATAATCAAATTTCTGCCCATAATAATAGAATATGATTATTAATTTAGAATAATCACACAAACTAGTATTATTTTGTAGGAGATGGACATAAAAAGATTAGGAGGGTTATTGAGATAATATTAATGTTACATTGTTACTCATTTAGATAATCAGTAGGTGATGTACATACAGGGAGAGAGGGGGGCATAAAATAAGACAACCCTCAACAAACTAAAAACCTTATAGTTAAACGAATAAAACTTATTTTATGAATCAACACTTAGAAAGCCCATTGGGCTTATTAGAAGAGGCTGATAATAAATCGACGGACGGAGAAGAAGGAATATGCATGACGCACAGAGATCAGTCATGACTCATGAGATGGGAAAACAAGAGGAGACAAGTAGCAGTGGTTATAGATTTATGGTAGTAGTCTTCGCTAATACAAGTTTAATTTCAAGAAGGGTATAGTTGAATTGAATGTGGATGGACATGGACCCTTCATTTTATTTGGTGCCATTTATTAGTGTAATTTGTGGTAGAAACGCCGTGTGGAAAACAAAATCATCATATTCAGATTTCAGATTTCAGATTGTGATTTGCCACCAAGCACCAACATATATAGCTATATATTCCGTACGCTATCCTACTATGTTGCGCATGCATGCCATGGATCCAACATGCCACGCATCTTCATTTTGTTTTAGCTAGTAAATTGCTCTATTTGTATTTCTCTAATAATATAAATACATCTTGACCCGACCATACAATAAATATCTAAATCTTGTTGTTCAACAAGATGACAACAATGTCAACCACCGTAAAGATAGAATGACTTTTATACATGTGAGGAGGATTTAATTTAGTTTAAAGGAGATAATATTAACAGATATATTTTTTAAAAAAGGATTTTAACATAAAATGTGCAAAATTTTTACATAAACCTAAAAGAAAAAAATATTATGCACAAAAAAAACATGTTAAATATATATTATTTATGTTGCTCCCTTCTATTAATTATTTAATTTTTTTAATAGAAGTTGTATCATAATAATATATATACTTTTTTATTTCTTTTACAGAAATGCTACACATTCAAGCAATTTCACCAATAAAGCTCAACCAAGTATTTTTAATCTACTCTCACCTAAAAAGCGTGAAAACACGCGCTCTCCTCTCAAATCAAAACACGCGCATTTCTCTGCAACAACAACTCCTCCTCCTCCTCCTCCTCCTCCTTGCTCCTATGCTGCCGTCGTCGTTGTCGTTGCCGCCGCCGTCGCTGCTGCCGCCGCTGTCGCCATCATTGCTACCACCACCATTTTCGTAATCCTCTTCTTCTTCCATTATTATGCTGTTGCTGTTGTTGTTCATGTTGTTGTTGCTGTTGATGATGATTGGATTTTCATGAAAAATAGAAACAAATTTTCATAAAAAACAGAAAAGGATTTTGAAGTAAAACAGAAACGGATTTTTATATAAAAACTGAATTGGATTTGAAGTAAAACAGAAACGGATTTTGAAGGAAAACAGAAACGAAATTTCATATAAAACTGAATTTGATTTTGAAGCAAAACAAAAACGGATTTTGAAATAAAACAGAAAAGAATTTTCACCAAAAATAGAAACAGATTTTCACGAAAACAGAAACGGAATTGCATGAAAAACAGAAACGAATTTTCAAGAAAAATAGAAACGAATTCTTCCTTCTGCTCCTCTTCCTTCATCTTCTTCTTCTTCTTTTTCTTTGTTCATCTTCATAATCCTTCCCCTCCTCCGTTATATTTCTTTTTCTTCCTATTCTTCTGTAATTTCAATGTTGTTATCATCATCCTCCTCCTTTTCCTTATCGCCACTGTCGTCGCTGCTGTCTTCTCCTTCTCTATTGTCATTGTCATTGTCCTCCTCCTACTTCTCACCCTCCTCTTCCTTGTTGTTGCCGCCGATGCCGCTGTTGTCGCCGTCATCGTCATCGGAAAAAAAACAGGAGTTAACGGAGAAGAAGAATGATGAGAAGAGGAGGAAGAAGAAGAAGAAGAAAAAGGAGAAGTTGCAGATCTAGAAGGAGGAAGAAGAAGAAGCTGCAAAACTGATGTGAAAGAGGCGCGTGTAATTTTGGAGCTTGGTTGAACTTGGTTACTAAAAATGCTTGGTTGTGTATAATTATTGTTTCTTTTATACTTTCTAATGCGAATATAAGATAAAATAACTCCTTTCAGAGAAAAAAAAAAACTCGAAAACACTTCCATTATTATTATTAACATGAACTTGTATTAGATTGATTAAATTCTTGACAATATTATCCAACGATAATCCTACATGATGATGAATGTGGCATCATCAATTTATGTTAAGTGAGATAGATTAATAAAAAAACAAATTATCCTTAAAATTTAGTTGACATAATATAATAGACATAATACTAAAAAGAAGCATATAAAGTTTGTCGTTATTATTAGTTGAAAGGCAATTAAACATATTCCGGAGGAAGCGGTATTTGTGATCTTGTCTGTTGTATGGTTAGTCCACTAAGAAGAGATAGAAAGAAGAACTTGCATTGTTCATCGCATGCATATATAAGAGAGGCTAATAACTTCCTTCTGGGCATTGATGATGATCATGATATGCATATATTCCGTGCAGCAAAACCAATTAATGCTACCATGAATCATGAATGTACTGCCTTAGCTAGCTTGTCGGACATCTTATATATATATATATATATATATATATATATATATATATATATATATATATATATATATATATATATATAT
>JASCZI010212607.1:9216-19282 GCA_036250425.1 Stylosanthes scabra
GCCAAATACACCACCTATGGATTGTTGTTGGCATACATTGTTGAATGGCGATTGGCATCGAAGGACATTGGTCGGTGATAATGCCTTTGGGTGGCTTCCCTCCCATGCAACGAAGCCAACAACCAAAAAGTCATTTGAATGATTCTGTGCCCTCATTCTTCATTACAGCACATCCAAGGAGTATGGAGTGGCCATGATGATTCACACCAACAAAAGAAGCAAAAGGAAGATCATACCTATTTATAATTAAAACAAAATTAAAAAGAATGAAAAGCAGAAATGGAATTCGAATTTAAACAGAAACGGAATCATCATATAAATAAAACTCACTTGTTTTTATTGTAAGTTGTGTCAAATGAGACAACATCTCCGAAATATTCAAAAGTAGCCCTGCTCCTTGCATCGACCCAAAACATGTTCTTAATTCTGTTATCGCCGTTAAGTACAATCTTGTAGAAGAAAGCTTTGTTTTGCTCCTTCATTCTATAGAGGTAACTTCCAAGCTCATTTGCATCTTCTTCTTCCGACACATTCCGTATCTCCCTTGTAATGTAGTTCCTAACATCTTTTTCAATGAATCCCAACTCATTATGACCACCAGCAGCTGTCACAAGCGATTGATATGTTTGATTTGGTCTAATGCCAGATTCATTATTAATTTCAATAGTGCGACAAACATGCATGCTTAACTCCCTATGCTGAGGCAACATCTGAGATTGATTGGGGCAACATGGATGTGAATGATGAAGAACAACCTTTGAAATACACCAACGTCTGGTTTTCTTCACTACATGCACATAAATCCTTGCAGGACAGTTTGCACCACATGTAGGATTTGTCTTCTCAACATACGGTATTTTAGAAATCCATTTTCCCTCTCTATTACATGTAATCAGTTGATTCTTTATTTTCTTGGTGTCCTTGCACCTATTCGTGTTCCTTATCTTAGTAGAAAACCCAACACGTTTAGCATACTCTTTATAGAAAGCAGCAGCTTCTTCAAGTGTTGGAAAACTCATTCCAGCCTTTGGAATATACTCCTCATTGACGTCACCTAAAAACTGCAAGAAAGGAAAAACAAAAACGGAATTGGTTGAAAAACAGAAACAGTTTTAGAAGGAAAACATGAATACAATGTAAAAATGGTGACAGCGTATCACGTAAAAATAGAAACGGATATGAATGTTTTTTAGAAACGGAATTAGAAGCAAAACAGAAACAAAAATGGTTAACACTGTAAAAACAGGGTACCGTGTCTCATGAAAACAGAAACGGAAATAAATGTTTAATAGAAACGGAATTAGATATCAAATAGAAACGAAAATGGTTATGAACAAAAAGTGACAAACAAACACACAACGAGCAAAAACTCTCAATCGAGCATGATTCACCCTCATCCAAACACACCAACAGATTATAATTACTAATTCAGATCCAAAACCACGCAATTTAGATGTAAATCAGCTAGAAAACCTAAATTGATTTTAATCTACCTGAATGTCCGAATCTATTTCAGAGGCAGATTCAGAGACGATCGAGTAATTGTCCATTTTCAATGAAACAGAAACAACCGAAAGAAATTAGATGAAATACGATGATGGCGAATGAGAACAGCGGCGATGGGAGGGAGAAAGAAAAACGAAAATGTGTTTGCAGATATGAAAATGAAAAAATGAAACGAAGAACGGAATGCATGTGAGTGAATGAATCCTGAAATTAGTGGGATTCGAAAATCGAAAAAACGAAACAACCTAACAATAAATGAGAGGCGCGTGTGAGTGAACAACTTGGTTAAGCTTGGTTGTTAAAAACACTTGGTTGTATATAATTATTGTATTATGAAATACTGGAACACTACCGATGAGCATTAGTTCATATGGCATTTTCCTCTCCCCGTTGTAAGAGGTCTCGGGTTCGAGCCTCACTTAAGACAGAAAAAAAAAATACTGAAACACTTATTAAACATAGACTAATTAAATAATATTTAATTTTTTTTCCTCTGTTATGGCCGCATTCATGAAAACACTCAACATATATACATGAAAAATAACAAAACTCTTTTTATTTACAATTTATATATTTAGATTTTGTTTTTATTTCTTATACATATTTATATTCAAATTTTTCTAAGAGCTGAGCGAAGGAGATGAAAACAAAAATCAAAGATAAAAAGAATCAGATTATTGTGTTTTGGAATACAAACTCTTTATCTACTTATTTTCATTAACTTTTGACAAGGGTACATGTTAACTTTAAGAAAAAACTAGGGAGCCAACATATTTAGAGAGCCAACACATAATTACGAATGATAATTCATATAAATTTTAAATAATACTTTAATTATTAGCTCTCTAATAACTAACGTTGGTTCCATAGCACTGTTATTTAATTAATATTGGTTAAGATGGCTCCGTTCATGCATGCATATAAATGTAAATGGAGTATCCAAAGTTGAATATTATTTCTTATATATATAAATTTAATTTTAATATATTATCGATATAAATATAGAGACATTCAATCACATGCATTATTCATTTAAATATATGATCTTTAAAATAGCAAGTTTAATATTTTATTTTTATTGATATAGGAATATATAATTAATTGTGTATATAAAATGATTTTATATTAATCGTATATAAAAGTTATTTTTTTAAATATATATTACTATGTCCTATGTCCTTTGTTCTTTTCAAGGGCTGCAAGTATATATAAGTATATAATTATATAATTGATGAAAAATATTTAGAAGATAATAAAAATCAGACAAAAACAATTCAAACTTTTTTATTTGATATTCATGAATTATTGCTGATGAAATAAATAAATAACTTTATATGTTATAAATATATAATTATATATATTCAATTAAATACAGTAATTTTGTGTTATTATTTTCCTAACATTTTTCTGGATAATACATGGAGTATGGTCTCCAAGAACACGTTCCATTTCATGCGTGCATTAATTTGTGAAACATGAAACATGGAAGCTAAGGTAATGGAACATAAGAATACAAACAATACAATACAATGTGTTCAGTTAACCGATACCAACCGAAATTAACGGCTTTCTTTTGAAAAGAACATAGGCTAGACATAAAACTGCTACATTCGGTTTTTAATTACTAGATTCTAGGAGCCATTTAATTTTAACGCAAGAAACGTTGCATGTTTCATGTACATATATAAATACCTTGTCTCAATTAATTTCCTTTCGAATAGTGCTGCGGAACAACGTTAGAGAGCCATCAGGAAGCCAATAAATTTAATTAAGAAGATGGTAGGATTGAAAAAAATGAATGAGAAAAAAGAAAGAAAAAATATTAACTACTATAAATCACCAATATTGTTAACTCTATAAACTTTCTCTTTAATTTCATATACATATATATGAAAGTGGTTTATTGTCCTTTTGAAAAAGAGTTGAAGCAGTGATTCTGATAAGAAATTTTATTGGTTCATTCTGTTATAGGATCGCTCTTTGGTTGCTATCATGTTTTATTTGGTCAGCTCAATTATACTCGATACATTGAGTCAATTAAAAAAAAATCTTAGTAGCCCAACATTATGCAATAAATATTGTAGCTAATATTCATTATTTCACGGATACAAGTTAGCATAGATGGATGAAGCTTGTTTGCTTAGAGGGTCACCCACTTTACCTACAGTATGCAAGGGATTAGTCATTGAATTTTCGATCTGATAAAGAAAAAAAATTATTACTTCAAAATAATGTTGAGTGAAATTGGTTAGTTGTTATACTATTAATTTCCTAATTGTTGATAAAAAGTAAAAAAAAAAAAAGCAATAATCAGACATATTTTTATTATATCATCGTCTATTATTGTTTTTAACATTATTTTTTTTATCTTGAGAATTTCAACATTATCCATGTCGGTCAGGCAAAAACTTTTGTATCAAGTTATTTATACTAATTGTCATCTAATTACTATACATTTTCTTAAATGTGTGTCCAAATTAAAGCAATAATTTGAGAAAGTTCAATGTGAGAAAAATTATGTGCAATTTTATATAATTGCCCAAAGTTTGTTGTATTACTTTTTTATCTCCTTTTTATCTCTACTCTCTCTCTCTCATCTCTCTTTCTATCTTTAATAGAAGCAAAAATTTTTTAATTAAAAGTTAATATGCTTAAAATATTTAAGGATAAAAATATAAAAGTAAATAATTATTATTTGGCAATACAAAATAATAATTTTATCTCTCCTTTTTATTTTTAATTTTAAGTGGAAAAGGTAGCAAATTCAATCTCCACTCCCATGAGTAATTGTGGAGAAGTGTTTGGGCTAAAATTAAATGATAGTAGAATTTTATCCAACAAATTGAGGCCAATGATGCTATATCTCTTACACGCAGAATAAGACCGTTAAAATGGGCCAAATTTTTCGAACTAGTTCGTTTATCTGTCTAAATGGGCGGACTTTTGTCTCTGAGCCCAGACTATTTAAAATCCGAGCTTAAATACGTTTAACCTGAAAAAAATTTAAACTTAAACGGGCTAAACAGATTGGCCTATTAATTTAATTTTTTTAATTTTTTAAAAAATAACACTTTTTCCTATATTTTTGTCTTATTCGACCAAAAAACTCGATTTTTCAACCTAAAAGCTTTGTTTTTCCAAATTTTTGCTTAAAAAATATACTTTTTGTTCAAAAGTAATTTTTGATTTCATTTTTTAAAAAATAATTAATTAATTAATTAATTAAATGGGCCAGCCCATTTAACTCGTTGGGATAGTCATAAATGGACCGGATTAAAAAATTCCAACTCGTATAAAACCGAACTTAAATGGGCTAACATGTTTAACCCACGAGCTAAATGGGCCAAACCCACCCATTTAACAACCCTACGTAGAAGTGTCAATGGGACGAGACGAGACAGAACGGAAGATGCCTTTCCGCTTTTCGTCCCATAATCTCTCCATGTTCCTTCCCATTACTTATTACGGGGAACTTTTGCTCCCATCTCTGTTTTTCACGAATTCTTTATTCTTTATGGATTTTTCATTTTCTATTTTTTGGTTTTTTTAATAGAATAATTTTTATGAAACTAAAAAATAGTTAAAAAATACTAATATAATAGAATATCATTTAAATAACAAATTATTTAAAACTTAATATTATATCTAAAAAGATAAAATAATATAATATAATTAAATATAAAATAATTAATAAATTTATAATATGATTTAATTAATAGAAATATTTTAAGTATTTTAAATTGTTTGAAAATTTCGAAATGTGAGATCAGAATTCCCAATCGAACCCCTTCCCATGGGATCCGCGCGACTTGATGATTTTTGAAACACTACTCACAAATTGTTAGATAATAAATTGACATCATTCTTGAATCAATCTTATTGTGCTAACTATTATATATCAATGTACCCATCAATATGTTTTTGGATGAAAAAACGCAATTTGGATTGCACTACCAACATCATGTGTGCAATAAATAATAAATACAAATAATAAGTATACACTGATTATTAATAAAATATATATTTTTTTATTTTTGGTTCAATAAAATTGAAAAAAGTTTTTTAGTCTTTGTCCTTTGCTTACTTTGTTAAATAAATTTCTATTTTACATGATATTTCAAATACAATAATTTTTATTTCGAACTTAATTAGTTTCAAATTAAATCAATTTTATTAAAATCATTTTAATTATTCCAATCAAGCTCTAATTAAAGTGTGTGTTTTCTCATTTCCTTCTGTTCCTATAATAAAATGCAATTTATTATTTTTGTGTAATTATTATAAGTTGAATTCTAATCAACCCTCTCTAAATGAGAGGATAAGTTACCTCTTCTCACTTAATTTTTCTTTATTTTCGTTAAATGTCCTATGAAACACTACTGTTGTGTTCCTCTAATCACTGCTACGATTCCGTTATTTATCTTAACCAATCATATATTAATTATTATAACGAAATTTTTGTATAATTCATAAAAATGTACTCTCTGAAGCACTAACATATTTGCAAGTATCAACGCGTCATTCAATCACCGCCGCGATTTCATTTTCTCACTTGGCCTCCCATTTTGAAGAGAATGGAGTCACGACAGTCATTGGAGGACGCTGCAAAAGCGTTTCAGAAGTAGAAGCCGTCCAGCAAAGAAAAATAAAAATCAAGCAAAAAAAATAACTTACTCTCTTATCTAGAGAGAATTGATTAATCTTCACCTTGTTGGGACTTCCTATCGTAAAAGCCAAAGAAAAATATTAAGCATATCTCCCATTTAAATATCATTAATTGATTCTGTTGTTTTATACTGAGATGGAGACTTTTTTCCTTCTAATTTATTTAATTCTTGTTAAATTATTTATTTATTTATTTATTTATGAGAAGATTTCCTGAAATTAGGACCCACAAATTCCTGTTTATTTACACGGGTTGTTCATCCTTTTAATCCAATCCATAACAATCATCCAAGCAAAGCTTTCACTGCAAATTGTGTTACAAATTTATTACAATGTGAATAGGGATTTTAATTTTTCAAATTTATCAGTTCCATATACATCAAAATCTTGTTATCCAAAATTTGTTCATTAATTGGACATTATTATAACAAATTTGGCTTCAGTGGCCAGAAGAGGTTTGATTTGATGATGATATGACACATTCTTGTGTCTCTGGATATTAATCCACTGATAAAATAAATAGAGAAATTTTTATGAGTGTGAATTATGACCAAAGATAAAATAAATTGAGAAATTTTTGTGTATTCTCAGAATAATAAGTTTTTTAATATTGTTCTAGCTTATAATAATTTCTCAAATAAATAAAATGGGTTCCATACGAAGTAAATCATCGTTGCACCATTCACCTTATATATATATTAATCTTTTTGTTTCGTTCTAATTATGCTTCAACTCTTTTTCCAATAATTAAATTAAAATCAATATACACTCTCAAATTATATTATTATTCTTCTTAAAATGGTTTTTTTCATCGATTGTTAATTCTTCTCTTTCTCTTGTTTAGTGTAATTTGGTGATGTATATAATTTATTTTAAAATTAATATATGATTTATTAAAACTTTGTCTTGAATATACAATTCTTGTCAACATCAAATACAATAATTTATAATTTTTTAAATCAATAGTTCCAAATACAATAATTCATTTCCCATTCAATTCTTTTCGGCTCATTTCAAATCTTATCAAATCAATCCAAAAAATATTTTATTCTAATAATAAGCATACCCTAAATTTGTCAAGAATTTTTATTGTCAACATCAAACTAATAATAATAATATTATTATTATTAATTCAAAAAATTTTCCAACCTCTCAATGTTATGTGCCCACACATCCTTTATATATAGCTTGACACCCCCTCTCTATTTTTTTGTCAGACCATTATATTCCACACTCACTCACTCTCTTTTCATATAACAAATAAATAAACTCAACAATATTTTCATATCATCATTTAATTTTCTTTTTTGTTTTTGAATTTCAAAATCCCATTTTACTATTATTAATTATATGATATGGAAGCTTTTTCTTCATACCAATATCACCCTTTTCTTCCTCTTGACTCTACATTCTTCCACAATCCAAACACAACAACAATTCTTCATCAACAAGAAGGGTTCTCTTCTGATTTCAATAATAATAATAATAATAATAATAATAATAATAATAATAATAATATAAGCTGTGTTGATCAAATAAGTTCCTGCAATAATAAGGTTTCATTCATAAGTAGTAGTGACAATGAGCCTTCTACTACTGTTTCTTCCATGGTAGTTGATAAGCTTGAAATAGGTGAAGAACAAGTTACTCAAAAGATTACTACTGCTGCTGTTGTTGCTATGGAGAGGAAGAGAAGAACCAGACATGGATCTTCTACTAAACCTCAATCTAAGGTTTTTTTTTCTTCTTTTTATTATGATGTTAATTTTTTGTGAATATCTATGATTTTTTAATAAAACGTCCCAAAAAATACAAAGAGATTTAAAAATTTTATTTTACAATTATTTTGCGACAGAAAAGAAATACATCTGTCGCAAGAGATATTCTATATCTATTTAATTTCTCATAATAATTTTTTTTAATTTTCTACTAAACTATTTCAATAATTTAACAATTTTTGTATTTTATATGAACGCGTGATTTATTAAATACACATTTTTTACATAATATATCCTATATAAATAGTAGTAAAATTGATTAATGTTATCGATAGATTAATTATTTTGTTGATTAATTGTTATTTTTATTATTATTATTATTATTATTATTATTATTATAGGATGGAACAACAAACAAGAGAACAAGGAAGAGCAATAATGGAGGTGGTATGATGAAGAATAAAGAAGAAGAAGATGAGAAACCAAAAGCAGAGAGAATGGATAAGAATGATAGTAAGAAAAAGGGTAGCAATGAGGAAGAAGAGCCACCAAAGGGTTACATCCATGTCAGAGCAAGAAGGGGTCAAGCAACTGATAGCCACAGCCTTGCTGAAAGGGTAACAACAACTAACTACCCATTTTTCTTGAATTTACTATAATGCCCTTACTTGCCGCGGGTGGACGAGACGAGATTTTCTGCGTGTTATGTTATTCTAAAGGACGAAGTTATTTTTGTATATAAAAGATGAAATATTAGAGTAATTTATAATATTTTCTCTTAAATGATAATATATGTTGGTGTTGAATTTAAATGATTTTTTTTTAAGGTGAGAAGAGAGAAAATAAGTGAAAGGATGAAGATGTTGCAGAGGCTTGTGCCAGGCTGTGATAAGGTAGAGTTTATTTATTTATTATTTATTTTTAATATTTATCTGTAATTAATTATGTTGTTAGTTGAGACATTTTTATCTCAGATGTTCTTTCAAAGTTGTTGTGACAGCTTATGAATGATTATTTGGTTTTTGTTTTATAAATAGGTGACTGGAAAGGCCCTTATGTTGGATGAAATAATCAATTATGTTCAGTCTTTACAGAATCAAGTAGAGGTATAAATAAATAAATAACTTGTTATTGTAATTTATTTTTTCAAGAGACATACACAATTCCTAAAATTAAATCAAATATATGTAATTAAACTAACATTATTCTTGCTATATAATCTTGGTGCAGTTCTTGTCGATGAAGCTTGCTTCAGTGAGTCCCATTTTCTATGAAATGGCAACAGATCTAGACAATAATAATACTCTCTTGGTTAAACCAGAGGTAAAATCATATTTATATATAGCAATTTACATATATAAAGAAAATTTAATTTGTGTATATGTGTTAATATTGATTCAGTATAAAAAATGTTTTACTAATTTATTTAATCATATGTTATTGTAATATTTAAAAAATAAATTTAATTAACTTTTATATATGGATGAAATTTTTATATCTTTATTGCATATAGTAATTAAATTTTTATATTTTTTTAGAAATTAAATATCCAACCTTGCCAACAAGCCACAACAACAACCACTATGGCGGCTGCGACCGTCACTGCCGCCACCACCGTTTTCCCTGCCGCGAATAATGATCACTATCTCTTGGATAGTAGTTCAGCTTCAACTTTTCTTCAAGGCCAGAGATCAAATATCTTCTCTGAGGTAAAAATAATAATAATAATCAAAATCAAAATTTTGAAAAAAAAAAAAAGGATTTATTCCTTAATTTTTTCTGACAAAAAGAAAAACATCATTTTCAGGGTAGTAGTCAATTCTGGGACACAGAAGAGCAAAGACAAAAATTTCTTCATCCATATGAATTCATAAACAACAACAACTTGTGTTCTTTTCATTAGTATTAATTAAATTCACACCAACAAAGCTTGCTACAAACATCTTGTAAGCACTCATATCCTTATTCATTTTTTTATTTTTTATTTTTCATATATTAATTATCTGAAAAAAAATTGATTTTCATTTTTCAAAAAATTTCAAGAATTTATTATATCTATTTTTCCTTTTTCAATACTACTTACAATTACCATACCTATATTAAGAGACTATATTAGTACTATAAAATTATTTATATGCCTCATAATAATTTATATTGACTATTTTTTTTTTTTTTTT
>JASCZI010212609.1:8276-19254 GCA_036250425.1 Stylosanthes scabra
GGCGATGGTGGTGGTTGAGAGAAGAGTGAATCACGAAAGAACAGAACAGGGTTGTTGGGAGAGGTTGAGAGAAGAGGAATCAAAAATTTCAAAATTAGGGTTTGTTTGGATTTTGGGGCTGATTTTGGGTTTTGAGGCTGGCCCTAAGATAGCCCTATTTATTTAGGCTTATTTAGAGTTAGGACTAATATTTATTTTTTTATATATTATGAGACTGTGGGCTCAAAAATATTTAAAGGGTTTAGAGCCAACCCTAGGGCTGGGATATTTTTTGACAGCTCTACATTTCTAAGCTCTCACGACACTCAAATAGACAATGGGAAATGGATTCCTCATCTTGCAGGCAACGTGGGCATGTGGGAGGCGTTTGAGGGAACCAGTGAAGTAATAGTTGGAGAGTTGGTAATCTTTCATATAAGCATTTCCATAGAAATATTTTGATCTTATGAGGGATTGAAGACTTCCACAGATCAACCCAAAGAGAATGGTTACTAAATAAGCTGGACAAATTGGAGAGTGATAAAAGGAATAAGAAATTTTGTAGCCAGAAGAAACATCATAATGGTGAGATTTATTGAAGGCCCATTGAATGTAATCTTCATTATCCTTCAATTTTACTGAAATTATTCTATTGTTTAATCTGCTATTAACTGATGATTCCAGTTCCTTTCCTGAAGTAAAATGAGGTCTTTAACCCAGAACATTTGTTGAATTGAATATTGAGGGGACATTGGAGGTGGTAGAACAAAAGGATATGGTGGAGGAAGCCAAGAATCACCATAGATAGAGACATTACTCCTAGAACCAATGCTTCACTATAACCCTTTTTCAACAACCTTCCAGCCTTCCAAAATGCTTCGCCAACCCCAAAAAGGTAAGGTACCAATTTCAGCTTTCATAATGTCTGTGTATCTATAATAATTTCCTTTGACTAATTAGCAAACAAATGTGAGTAGTTCAATCTAAAGGCTCTATTTTGAAATGCTATAAAATCCGAATGTCCCTCAACATACAGTGATGGTGGCAGTTTGTTGGCTAATGAAGTCCTCAGGAAGGTATTGCTTTATCAATTCTTCATCTTGACATATATTCAACAGCATATAAACCTTGTCACCCTGTTCAATGTTGTTTAACTTGACATTGATCTTGAAGAGGATGTTAAAAGTCTCTATCATGAAGAGGTGCATGAGTTCCTAGAAGATGTTGAAGAGGAAAATGAAGATCAAGAGGTGGAAGATGTTGATCAAGAGGTGGAAGACAAGGACAAAGAGCCAAAGGAGATGGAGATTGTTCATTCCGTTTCATCTGAAGCAACCCCTCCCAAGTTACCATCTGAATTGCACTTCGAGTGGGTAAACCCTTCTGACATGAATTTTCTTAGCCCACCACACTATGGTTTGTTGGAGACGGATGATCAACTTAAAGCTCTTTGTGGGGTGTTGGACAAAAAGGAAATGGACTCCTTGGAGTTAGATGAATCAAGGTTCATTACTTGTGGGAAATCAGAATTCAAAGCCTATGGTGGACATCTTCACAAGCTTCACAACAATAGAGCCAAGGTTTGAGCATTAAGTTTGAGGAAGCATTTGGGACCTTGGCAATTTCAAGAGAAGCTTGTAGGTTCACAAAACAGTGGGTGGACTAACTAAGTTTGGGATCCCAGAAAGAGCTACAAGAGTCAACACTTTTGGGAACTTATCACTTGTTTGGGGATTCTTGCAAACTTCATATACATGATTTGGAATCCCATAAAGAAAACAAAGTCCAAGCATTGGTGGAGATTCATTGCTAGTGTCGAAGCTCTTAGAAGGTTGGTGCATGCAACTTGGGATACTAGAGACCAATGCAACAAAAAAAATTGGTGGAGATTCCAAGAAGAATTCAAGCATAAACCTCCTTGATGAAGCAAATCGGGCAACAATGTCCAACTTGAAGGACAATAAACAAAAGTGCTAGGTGAGAGACACCCCACCATGGTAACATTTTCCAATCTCTACTCTTTTTATTGTTTAGAATTAGGATTTGGTTAGAATCTTAGGATTAGATGACTTTTGTTATGATACTTGTTCATCATTGTTGAGTAATTGATGGTTGTTTTCCTTATTTGCATGAGATTGGAATTAGAACACTTGGTTGTTCATTAAATTCATAAAAACTGCACGCCAAGTGTTCGATGACAATCCTCAATGGAATTTTAATTTTGTTTTTTATCCAATCTTTGCCTAAGTTGATTTGTTTCACTATGGTTGTGTTTGTGCACCTAAATTAGGATCAAAACTAAGTTAATTTAACCATTGAAAGCTTGATACATTGTTAGTATGCATGATGTTGCTCATGATCTGTGCTTGATCACCATGTATGATATGCTATTATTGATTCCATTGCACCATGATTAAAGAAACACCAAACTAGGTGCAATTCGTTGGTTTAACTAACATGGTTATATTGTTTGTCTTTCTTGAGTTGTTTGAACCTTGTTAGTGTAGCATGCTTGGTTGTTTCTCTCTAAATCATCAATCCTATAATCTCATATTATGTTTTGTTTGTCTGTTAATTTTTTCGCATTTCAGATAGTGGTGAGGATAGAGCTGCTGATGATGATCAAGCTGAGACTTAGTCTGCTTCCCAGCTGACACTTGGCACAGCAGACCGTGCAACTTTTAAGTGTGGGGATGACTAATGTGAGAGACAATAATTTGGGTCTATTTTAAGTTTTGTTGAACATTTTACTACTTTCGTAGATTAGTTATTTGCTACTTGTTAGTTGATAGTATGCATCTAATCCCATCTTTTCCTATGACTTGATAGTGCAAATAATTGAGTTTTTCAAACATGTGTTTCTTTAAGGGACCCCATCGAATTTTTTTTAAAAAGAAATTATCTTTTGACATGACCTTATACTTGCTTTAAAATTGTCCAATCATATACTAGAGTAGAAGAACACACAACCAAGAGAGATTTTGAGCCTAACATTGTGGTTTCACATTTGTAAGCAACCATTTTCTTCTTGTGTGTCATTTCCTCTTCTATGATTGTGATTTGTAACTTGCTTTATTCTTTATGTCCATCATTGTATATATATTTGTGTATTCATATGATTGAGGCCTTCATTTCTATTTTTAGCTCACAAACCAAATGGCCTAACCCTTTGCATCATCCCTTGAAGCCAACTTTGAGCCTTAAAATTCCTTTGTTCTTAATTTAGCTCGTTACAAGCCTTAAACGTGAAAAACCATGAATGTCCCAACTCGGTCTTTGATTAATTTAGAATTTAGTGGTTATTCATGTTTTGATAGAAGAAAAGAGAAGGGGTCAAGGAGAGACAATATATTGTGAGTGGGTGAAAACGGGTTTTGAATTAAAAAATAAAAAAATTTTGAGACATTTAGGATACATGCATGTATCAAAAGTAAGTATATGCATTTGCATAAACCATCAAAGAAAGAAAAGTAACAAGAAAAATTACAGAAAACAAAAGAAGAAGAAAAGAAAATTTTATCACTTCAAGTATTGAAGAAAGCTACTAAAATAAGCAAATACATATGTCGTAATCCTTCAAAGGAAATTGCATGTCATGTATTTATGAAATAGAAAATTGTGAGTCTAGGTTGTAAGATAATTGGGAAAGAGTGAAGAACAAGAGGTTAGGTACATCTTAAATTAATCAAAAGCTTCAAGTTCTTTAGCCCACTTAACCAAATAAATTTCCACACCTTCAACTTGACCCCATTACAACCCATGAAAGACCTCTTGATGTTGCACACATATATACATTTGATGTTGATTGTTAGATGAAAAGCAAGTTGTGAAAAACATGATTAGGAAGGAATTTAGAGCTTTTAACCCTAGACACTTGAGCGATTGGAGTGTATGCACAACCGATAAGGGTTCTTAAGTTCAACTCTATGCTTTGCGACCTTTCTTGTAATATAAGACAAGTATCATCTTCTGTGCTTAAATGATTTTTGGGGTTAGTATTTGCTGCAATACTCATGCCCCTTTCCTCGCACACATTTGTTTAATTCCTCTATTTTGTAGTTTTATTCATAGTATGATTCTTGTGTAGTTCCTCCTCAATAATCTTCCATGATTTGATTTTGAAAATTTTTGACTTATTGATTCACCTTTTTGCTTGATTTATTTTGGCATAATGACATGTCAACGTTTAAGTGTGTAAATATTTGATAAACTCATTTATAATGGTTTATCTTGTGCTATAAATAAGCAAACTATCAAACCAAACTCACTTAAATACTTGCAAATTTAGTACATTCATGAATTGTTGCTCCTTAGGGTTTAAATTGTGAATACATGCATTTTTAGTCATATTTTGCTATAGATTTACTTAATTCCCATTCCATTTGATATCTTGATATGTTTGTTCAAGTGTTTCAGGCCTAAATAGATTAGAGTTGAATTGGAAGTGGCCAAGGAAGGCAAGAGGAACAAGAATGAGAGGAGAGAAAATGGAGTTATAGTCATCGAATTGGAGTAAAATTGGAGTCTTTGGAAAGAAGAATTTAATATCTACAACTTTCATGTTGAACGCTTCTTCTAGTTCAAAGTGATTCTATAAGAAATTCGCATCCAAAGAGCAGTGCTCAGAATTTTCCGAATGTTGTCAATCCTGACCTCTTCACACTAATTGGATCATAACATGAGCTACAAAGGTCCAAACGACATAGTTTCAACGCCATTGGAAATCTAACATCCAAAGCTTTGAAACGGTATATATATGTCCTATATGCGTATGCACACAAGCTGGAGTGACGTGCAAGTCACGTTTTCTGACTTGCGCGTACGCATAGGAACTTGGTGCGTACGCACAGGTGCGTGGATAACAAGCAAAATGAAGGTAAAAAAAAAAAACATTCAAGCCAAATGGAGGCCTATAAATAGGAGGGATGCTACCCCATTCACCACACACCCTTTTGAGACCCATTTTTGGGGTTCATGAGTCTTGAATAACTTTTTAGAGTTTTTTTGGGGGAATTCACGTTCTCCCATTTTCTCTCTTAGTTTAGTTTTTCTTAGGATTTCCATTTTCCTTTCTATAAGCCACACCGGCCAAATATTTTTCTGCATTTCAGTTTATTTTATATACCGCTACTCTATCCGTTTCATTTCCGTTTTTATTATTACTGTTGTTATTCTGCCCCTTGCATTTCTCATTATGTCTCTTTACTGTTATGCTGCCCATTTTATTTCTTCCATTATGATTACTGTTAGTAACGAGTAGTGACCTTGTGTCTTGGCTATGGGTTGAGGTGTGCGGATGACCTTAGCTGCTGATCACTACTAGAAACACGCTAATTAACGTCGAAATTTCCATAGGAAAAAATCCAACGCTATTTGTGTCGGAATTTGAGGTGGGATCATCGAAACGAATCAATGACGAGTTTATTTTCGTCGGATAAGAAAATTCGATGGAAAATTCGACGCAAAAATGAGGCGGGAAATTTTTCAAGTTGGCGCCATTATTTCCGTTGGATTATTCGACGAAAAATCCGACGGAAACTCGCAAACACAAAACGCTCCGTTTTATTTAAATGGCGACTCATGTACGTTCGAAAATAGAAACTGCCTTCCTTCATTGTCGTCGAGGAAGAAAAGGGGAGGCCAAACCCTAGTAGAGCCCCAGCCCGCCGCTGCCACATTAAGGACCCCTCCATCGCTCCGTTGACGCCGCCGACGAGCCCTTCCAGCCTTCTTCGCTTGCTGCTGGTCAAAGATGACGCAGAGGGAGTTGCTGCCAGGAGTTTCGTTGCTCTCCCTCACCGCCGCCACCACCTGCCGTTGTTGTTCTACTCCACAGCCACAGGTAAGTCGTCGCCGTCTGTCGCCTCCCCCTCCCCCCCCCCCCCCAACATCCAAAACCTAACCCCCATTTGTTCCCTTGGCAGATTCTTCCTCAACCGCCGCCGTTCACCGCCGCCTCCCCTTGCCCTCTCTGTTTTGCCATAACACAAAAAAAAGGTTAGCCCTCTATTTTTGCTTGCATTTCACTCATCATATGTTCATGTTCATTTGAATTAGCTCATTATAATAATTTATATGGTGCTTAGATTCTAAAAAAAAAAATGGAACTTAGATAAAAGCCACATACTTGAATTGGGTTGATTTAATTTTGTTAGGATTGATTTATTCTTTGTTATGTTTTAATTAATGATATGTTAGGAAGTAATGTTATTATGTTATGTTTTAATTAATTAATTTTTGGTGTTTTGTAAGGTTTGAAGTCGTCCCTTGAGTGCCAGGACAATTTGGATCAAATCCCCCGTAGCCGTGCTTGGTTTGTTCGCAATAGGCGAAAAGGTTGGTACTCTAACACATCTCAGATAGATTTTAGAATTGCTAGATTGACTTAAGTTTTCTAGGATAGAGTTTTAGGGTGGAGCTGGGAGAAGGTGGTCTAGTGGCGCCTTCTCGAAAACCCTTGTTTGCTGAAAAATTGCGGAGTAATAAGGGGTTGTGCACTAGAATGGCTAAGTTTGTGTGATAATTTGTGGCTGTTGCTAATTGCAATTGTCATTCTTCATACCTTTTGTGATTGATTGTGTGATGATTTGTTGCTGTTGATGATTGGGTTCCTGTAAATGTAGGGGAAATTCTGCCGAATTTTTTTAAAGAATTATTAAATAAATTTGCGTTGCTGCCAATTGATTAATAAAACCAATTTAATTTGGTGGATGCTTCTAATTTAAAGGGAGACTCTGCCGAATTTTTTTTAAAAATAATTAAATAACTTTGCGTTGCTGGCAAGTGATAAATGAAACCAATTTGATTTGGTGGATGCTCCTAACTTAAAGGGAGATTCTGCCGAAAATTTTTGAAAAATTATTTAAACAACTGTGCGTCTAAACCAATTTGGGTTGCTGCCAAGTGATTAATAAAACTAAATTAATTTGGCGGATGTTTCTAAAACGTAATGTAACAATTGCATGTTTAATTAGGGTTGTGTGTGATGGATGCCGGGGTTCCGAGTCATCGACTGTGGATGTATGACAGGTTTTACGGTGATCGAGGGGAATAAAGCCGGAGTTCTTTGAGGGGGTTGCTGGGTTTGTTGCATATGTGTTCAATCTGGAAGAATTTAGGGTTGCCGGGGTTTCTAGGTGTCCGTGCTCTAAGTGTCGTCTTCTGAATTGGATTGGTCCCGAGGAAATGACCCTTCACCTGTACCGTAACGGATTCAATCCTGGGTATTGGATTTGGACTTCGCACCGGGAAAGGGATGAATATAATATAAACCGTTTTGAAACCAGGGCACAACGACGACGTGAAAGGGTTTCAAGATTGGCAAATCAAAATACAAAGGCTTCATTTGGAGAGGTTAACTGGGAAGATAATCATGAGCGGTACGATGAAATAATAACGTACGCGTTTGCGATGGGTAACACATCGGATTTAGGGGAAGAGGAGCTTAATTCGGACGCCGCTAGGTTTTATGACATTTTAGATTCTGCGTCGAAGCCGTTGTTTGAAGGATGTATACACTCGAAGTTGTCCGTATGCGTTCGGATGATGAGTATAAAGGCCGAGTCTAACCTAACCCAGGAATCGTTTGATAAGTTTGCGACATACTGTAGCGAACTAATACCTGAACACACCGAACACCCACGTAGCCACTATGATGCAAAGAAACTAGTTTCTAAGTTAGGGTTAAGTTCAATGAAGATTGATTGTTGCACTAATGGGTGTATGTTGTTCTATAAGAATGACACGGAACTATCGGCTTGTAAATTCTGTGAGGCTCCTAGGTTTCGACCAGAAAAGGTTAGGGTTGGGAATCAGAGGTCTTTGAAGAGAGTTCCATTAAAGAGAATGCACTACCTCCCCCTTATACCAAGACTAAAGCGACTGTATGCATCCATGAGTTCAGCGCCGCATATGACGTGGCACTTTAGTAATAGGAGAGATGACGGTATAACGACTCACCCATCTCATGCAGAGGCTTGGAAGCATTTTGATGAGAAGCGCCCGGACTTTGCAAGTGACCCTCGTAACATTAGATTAGCCTTGTATTCAGATAGATTTTCCCCGAACTCCAATTTTGGGAATACGTACTCCTGTTGGCCTGTGGTTGTCACTCCTTATAACCTACCGCCTGAAATGTGCATGAAAGAGCCTTACATGATCCTAACTTGCATAATTCCTAGACCAAACAATCTGAAAAGCAAGATTGATGTGTTCTTACAACCTCTAGTGGATGAATTGTTAGAGTTGTGGAATGATGGAGTCCTAACTTATGATATTTCAAGTAAGAGGAACTTCTAGATGTGTGCTACACTGATGTGGACCATCAACGACTTCCCGGCGTATGGGATGTTGTCTGGTTGGTCCACGCAAGGAAGGATGTCGTGTCCGATATGCTTGGAAGACACGAAGGCCTTCTGGTTGAAAAATGGGGGAAATAATACGTGGTTTGATTGTCATTGAAGATTTCTCGATGTAAACCACCAATTCCGTAGAAACAAAGACTCATTTAGGAAGAACAGGGTCTAGCAAGAGGAAGCCCCGAATAGGTTGAGTGGATTAGAGGTTTGGCACAGGGTGAGTGGGATACCGAGAATTGTTGAAAATGATGCGGGTTTCAGAACTCCTGGGTATGGGAGAGACCACAACTGGACCAAGCAAAGTATATTCTAGGAGTTACCCTATTGGAAGGACAATCTAGTAAGACATTGTCTTGATGTGATGCACATAGAAAAAATGTTTTTGATAATATTATGCACACAGTTATGGATGACGATCGAACAAAAGATAACGATAAGGCGAGATTAGACTTAGAGGAACTGTGCAGGCGACCAGAATTGAACCTTCGGAAGTTAGATAGCGGTAGATTGGCCAAGCCAAAGGCATCCTTCATTTTAAGCCGCGAACAGAGACAAAATGTGTGTCGATGGGTGCAGGAATTGAAGTTCCCCGATGGGTATGCCTCTAACTTAGGGAGATGCGCAAATGTTGGTCAGGGCAAACTGGTTGGACTCAAGAGCCACGACTGTCATGTGTTCCTGGATTTGTTGATTCCTATTGCCTTTAGAGAACTTCCGACTAGTATATGGAAACCCTTAGTAGAGATCAACGATTTCTTCAGGGGTTTATGTGCAAGGGAGTTGCGGGTTGAAGACATGCTGGTGCTGGAAAAGAATATTCCGCTGATCATTTGTAAACTTGAACGGATATTTCCTCCCGGCTTCTTCGACATGATGGAACACTTACCCATTCATCTTCCGTATGAAGCAAAGGTATGTGGACCTGTTCAATTTAGATGGATGTATCCGTTTGAGAGGCTAATTTTTTCATTCAAGCGAACGGTTAAGAACAAAGCTCGAATTGAAGGCTCGATCTGTGAGGCATTCTTGTCTAAGGAGACATCTTCGTTCTGTACATTTTACTTCAAGCCGCATGTGCAGACACGGAGAACTAGACTGGGAAGGAACGATGATAGGGGAGAGTCATCTTCACATGGGGCAACGTTTTCGATATTCATGGAAGAAGGGTCACCTTTGGGTGCTGCTAGTGCGTACAATTTAGATGATAGGGAAAGGGCGGCTGCTCACTTGCATGTGTTACTCAACTGTGATCAGATTTAACCTTATCTTCAGTAAGTGGATTTATAATAATTATGTTGATAAATTAATCAGTGATATCATAAGCACTAAAGCATTACCACACTTGTCTTATTTTTAGGATTTTTGAGCAATCGAATCCCGGAGCCCCCTGGCAAACTTCCCACCATGGTTTAGAGAATACGTTCGAGTTAACCTTTATGACATAACATACTATGAACTAGTTGCTCTAAGTTGGGGTCCTTTAAATAGAGCCACATGTTACCCAATGTACCTCGTGAATGGGTACAGATTCCATTCATTGGTTCATTCAGCTGGGAAAAGAACAAACAACACCGGTGTGTGGGTGAAAGGCGATTCTGGAGGTGGTGAGAGTGACTCGTATGGTGTGTTACATAAAATTTTACAAGTGGAGTTCTTTTGCTGCAGAAGCTATAATGTTTGCATGTTTAAATGTGAATGGTTTGATTCAAGTAGGCAAGGAACATGTAGGCACAAGGATTATTAGATCACCGAGGTAAATACCAGTCGAAGATACAAGCATTACGACCCCTTTATTCTTCCTCAGAATGCACGACACGTTTACTATATGCCATATCCGGCCAGTTGTAAATCCAACTTGGTGGTGGTTGTTAAGACAAAGCCGAGGGGAAGGTTAGAAACCGAGTTAGTGGAAACTTTAGAGCCTTTCCAAGTTGATGTGCCAAACCCAGCTAGGTCGATTCCTAAAACACAACCACCTGATACACTGAGGAACCCACTTGCTGACGACGATGTTGTGTTGTTACAACTGAATAACTGGATGGTTGATGACGACGAAAATGAAGAACCCAATGGGGAAATGGAGGAAGAAGAAGAATTCATGGATGACGGAACTTAGCTCCTCGGAATCAAAGGAGGAACCAATACTTCCTGATTCCGATTAGGTTTAACACTTATTCATTTAGTAACTTAAAATCGGTAGGGTAAACTTCATGTTTGGTTGCTTATTACTTTATTAGTTGTTTTTAATTATTTTTAAAACATTTATGTTGTTTTATCATCGTACGTTATCTAACATACTTAATTGATATTCATTGTAGGAACACATGTCCGGGAGAGGTAGCAGAGGATCTTCACAGTCCTCCCGCGGTCGCGGTCGAGGTAGAGGGAGAGCGACTCTTAGCTCGGAGCATCTTTACCATCCACCTTTTGAGAAGTCACTTTAGTTGGAACATAGTTTCCTTCTTCAATGACATCCCAAATTCTTGAGTCTTGGGAGCATATCCATATCATCATCCTATTCTTCCAATAGGCAAAGTTTACTCCATCAAAAACCGGTGGTCGTGTGATTGAAATTCCTTCGTTGTTGTTGTTGTTGTTATTGTTGAAACTTGTGCTTGCCATTGGATCGTTTCTCTTAAACT
>JASCZI010212613.1:7952-19191 GCA_036250425.1 Stylosanthes scabra
ATTTTTTCAATATTTTTGGCAAGTAACCATGAATCTTAACATGCTATCCTCCTTGAGGTCTTTAAAATTCTTCTTCTGTAATTGGCTCTTTGTTAAGAGTAATTTTTCTATTTTGAGTTGAAACTAATATTACTTCACTTTCGTATTTTCTTTAAACCCAAATATACTTGAGTTGTTTCTGCTAGTAGTAGTGTATATACTATTAATGAGATACTACTGCTGATCAAGGTCCTAATGAGCCTGCTGCTATTGCACACAGTGTAGTAGTGTATGTACTACTAGTAAATTCTACAACTTTGGCAAAAAGAAACTAAACCCTTCAAATGTTAACCCCAATAATAACATGCTCATTGCTTAGTATTCTAATATATTGGTAGCTGCTACCTTTGCTTTAATCTCTTTTATTTATATATTTTATTTAATTTTCCTGGTTTCTGTTCTGTGCCTATTGCTGCTGCCAAATGAGACTATTTTCTAAGGAAAAATGATATTTGTGCTACTGTCGTATATACATTAAAAGAATTCACTATTGTTTTGCCTCTATTGTGATTAATCCTTTTCATGTCTATCTTGAAGCACTGGTGCCCTCAATTTTATGGAGTTCTAGTCATATTTTAAAGTGGTATGTATTTCATTTCTTTCTCTTTAGTTGAAGTTCTTATTAGACTAAGATTTACTCTCTTTAAATCACAATAATTTAGAATACAGTTTTCATTTGATCATTTATGCTAATTAAGAGATTAAATTGAGATATCATGTATTTTCCTTTCCTTATTCATACCAGTCTTTACCAAAATGGGTTCAATCATTACCCACAATAGGAAATGCAGAGACATAACTGTTCTTGTCATCTTCATTGCATTTTGGATAGCAATGATTGTTAATGATGCAATTTGATTTGATAATTGTATGCTTACTTGGTAACTTAGTAATAAGTGGGGCTTAAATGTGTAGCTGCTTGAAGTCCATGGTTATATTTTTCTTTTTGTTGGTATCAATTTGTAACTTGTGATCACTTGACATTGTGGTTTGCTAGGCTTACGTATGGAGAGGATTACAGAGGCAATGTGTGTGGGGGACAAGCATTTCTGATCCTAACCTTAGTAAGTTGAAGCTTAAGTATTGGCAAAATCCTAATCAGGTTTATCATAAAGGCAATTGCATGTGATACTTTATCTTTTGGTTATACTTAACTGTGACAATACTTTTCTTTTTCTTTTTCTTACTCTGATTTAATTTCAAGTAGTTATATTGATTAGTGTAAAAAAAATCTGAATTCCTTTTTGTTTATGTGATGAGGTATTGGAATATCTCTTCTAATTTAATTTCATGTTATGTTAATTAGTGTAAAACAAAAATGAAAATTATTTACTGTACATGTATTTATTTGACATCATTGTATATATTGGATGAGCTTCTAGTTCAGCTATGAGTTTTAAGAATTATAGTGATTGTCCCATTTTCTTTACTTTTAACATTGATCGTAATGTGATGTTTTATGTACATTTACTTTTGTTGTCTTGTATAAATAAGCATTTTATTGTTGTTGTTGTATTATGATATTATTAGTTCTTACAATGAAATGGATTGCTATTTTTTATAATTTTTTTTAATTATGCCAATGTTATCGGGGGAATTACCGGGGGATTTTTCCCTGGTAATATTTGTTGCATTTATTTTTTAAAAAAAAAATTTGAACGTTACCGGGGGAATTACCGGCCGAAAAAATCCGCCGGTAATGTGTTACCGGCGCCATATTTACCGGCGGAAAAAATCCGCCGGTAAATCTCACGGTAACTTCGAAAATGGCCAAAATCATAAAAAAATCCGCCGGTAATTCCGCCGGTAACGGGCGCGTTCTTTGTAGTGTATGTGCAGTCTAATTAGAGATGACCAACCAGTGGAGCAAGCTAATTACATGGGAAAGCAGCAAAGGCAGCCCTATAATGACCTTAACTCCAATACTTACAATCCGGGATGGAGGAATCACCCTAACTTTGGTTGGGGAGGAAACCAAATCCTAGGAACAACTTCCAAAACCGTGCACCCTATCCTCCTCAACCAAGGCCACCATATCAGCAACACCCATTTCCTCCACAAAATAACCTACCACCACCACCTCAATCTAAGCCTCAACCTGCAATCCTTTGAAGCAGCCCTAGAAAAGCTCACTTTGACAACAACTGGTTTTGTTCAAACCACCAATAACTTCATTGAAGAGGCAAGAGCAACTTTTAGAAATCAAGAATCTGCTATTAGGAACCTTGAAACTCAAGTGGGACAAATAGCAAAACAACTCTCTACAACATTACCTAATGCATTCCCAAGTAACACACAAGTTAATCCTAAAGGGGAGTGCAAAGTGGTAACTTTGAGAAGTGGAAGAGCTCTTGAAGATGCTACAAAACCAGCAGCAAAACCAGCAAAACTGCAGCAAAACAAGGAGAACAACATTTCCTTTTCTCAACAACTCAAAAAGGAGATCAAGGACAATCAGTTTTCCAAGTTTCTTGAGATCTTTAGGAAGCTGGAAATCAATATTCCCTTCGCTGAAGCACTAGAGCAAATGCCCCTCTATGCTAAATTCATGAAGGACTTAATCTCAAAGAAGAGGGATTGGAGAGAAGAGAAAACCGTTCAACTTGGGAACAACTGCAGCGCGATGATTCATGGTAAATTACCTCCAAAGTTGAAGGATCCGGGCAGCTTTCATATCCCTTGCACAATGGGAACATCACCATTGAGAAGGCATTATGTGATTTAGGCTCAAGCATCAATTTGATGCCTTTATCTCTCATGAGGCTGCTAGACATTGAAGAGGTCAAGGAAACAAGGATGTGCATTCAACTAGCTGACAAGTCACTCAAGTATCCTTTTGGTGTGGTAGAGAATATACTTGTTAAAGTAGGCAAATTTATTTTTCCTGCAGATTTTGTTATTCTAGATATGGGAGATGAAAGTCAACAATCAATCATACTTGGAAGACCATTCCTAGCAACAGGGAGAACTCTCATTGATGTGCAAAAGGGTGAATTAACATTTAGAGTACATGATGAGAAGTTGGTAATCAATGTGTTTGAAGCCATGCAATATCCGGAGGAAGAGGATGCTGAAGAATGCATGAGAGTTGATGTCATAGACCAACTTATTAAGGACATTCAAGAGGAAGAAGCATTGTTGAAAACCAATGCAAAACATGAAGTAAGGTTGGAAGAATTTGATGACACTAACCAGAAAACTGTTTTGCAGGAAAAAGATGATGCAGCCCCTAAAAAGGAGCCAAAGATGGAGCTAAATCCCTTACCATCAACGCTGAAGTATGCTTATTTGGGAGAAGAAGAAAGTCTACCAGTCATTATCAGCTCTTCATTAATTCCCAAGGAGGAAGAAGAGTTATTGATGGTCCTAAAAGAGCACAAGACAGCTCTTGGATGGAAAATCAATGACTTGAAGGGAATCAGTCCAACAATATGTATGCACAAGATCTTACTTGAAGAGGATTCCAATCCAGTAGTGCAACCACAAAGGAGGTTAAATCCAACCATGAAAGAAATATTGCAGAAAGAGGTTATGAAGCTTTGGGATAATGGTATTATCTATCCCATTTCCGATAGCTCATGGGTTAGTCCGGTGCATGTTGTGCCCAAGAAAGGAGGCATGACAGTCATACACAATGAGAAGAACGAATTGATTCCAACAAGAACAGTAACGGGTTGGAGAATGTGTATTGACTATAGGAAACTCAATGATGCAACAAGGAAGGATCATTTCCCTCTTCCCTTCATGGATCAAATGTTAGAGAGGCTAGCTGGACATGCATACTATTGTTTTCTAGATGGTTATTCGGGCTATAATCAGATTGTGGTTGATCCGGGAGATCAAGAGAAGATCGCTTTCACATGCCCATTCGGTGTCTTCGCCTATAGAAGAATGCCATTTGGCCTCTGCAATGCTCCTGCAACGTTTCAAAGGTGTAGCTCTCCATTTTTTCTGATATGTTAGAAAAGTGCATAGAGATATTTATGGATGATTTTTCTGTGTTTGGTAGTTCCTTTGATGATTGCTTACATAATCTAGCTCTAGTTTTGAAAAAGGTGCCAAGAAACTAACCTTGTTTTGAATTGGGAAAAGTGTCATTTTATGGTGAAAGGAGGAATAGTACTTGGCCACCATGTTTCAAAATTAGGGATAGAAGTTGATAAGGCTAAGATAGAGATAATAGAGAAATTGCCACCACCGGTTAATGTTAAAAGTGTTAGGAGTTTTTTAGGACATGCATGTCTTTATAGAAGGTTCATCAAAGACTTCTCTAAGATTGCCAAACCATTGAGTAATCTCTTAGTTGCTGATGTGCCATTTGAATTTACTGATGAATGTTTGCATGTTTTTGAAACTCTTAAGTCTAAGCTAATTTTTGCACCTATTTTATCACCACCTGATTGGTCTTTACCTTTTGAACTCATGTGTGATACTAGTGATTTTGCTATAGGTGCTGTTCTAGGACAGCGAAAAGATAAGCTTTTAAATGTCATCTATTATGCTAGCAAAGTACTCAATGAAGCTCAAAAGAACTACACTACAACTGAAAAAGAGTTACTAGCTGTGGTTTATGCATTTGACAAATTTAGGCAATATCTAATAGGCTTTAAAGTTATTGTTTATACTGACCATGCTGCATTGAAGTATTTATTAGCTAAAAGGGATGCAAAGCCAAGGCTGATCAGATGGGTGTTTTTGTTACAAGAGTTTGATGTGGAGATTCGTGATAAAAAGGGGACTGAAAATTCTGTTGCAGACCATTTATCAAGGATTGAATAACTCAATCTGCAGCTGCCATTTTCACCGGTTAATGAGGAATTTCCTGATGAACAGCTTCTTTTGATCAAGTCAGCACTATGGTTTGCTGATATAGCAAACTATAAGGCTGCAAAGATCATTCCAAAAGAATACAGCAAACACATGCAACATAAACTCATTCATGATTCAAGATATTACCTATGGGATGACCCTTATCTCTTTCGAAGGTGTGCAGATGGAATTATAAGAAGATGCATCACCGATCAAGAGATCCCATCTATTTTATGGCATTGCCATGCATCAGATTATGGAGGTCATTTCAGTGGTGATAGGACAGTAGCCAAAGTGCTTCAATGTGGCCTTTATTGGCCAACTATATTCAAAGATGCACATGATTTTGTTAAATCTTGTGACAAATGCCAACAGGCTGGTAACATCTCAAGAAAGCAAGAAATGCCCCAAAACTATATACTTGAGATGGAAATATTTGATGTTTTGGGCATTGATTTCATGGGACCATTTCCACCTTCCTTCTCTAATAAATATATCTTAGTTGCTGTTGATTATGTTTCAAAATGGGTTGAGGCAATTGTTGCACAACTATGGAGTGAAACATAAGATAGCCACCCCATATCACTCACAAACCAGCGGACAAGCGAAGGTGTCCAACAGAGAATTAAAGCGCATTCTTGAGAAAACGGTAAATCTATCACGGAATGATTGGTCTAGGAGGCTTGATGATGCACTTTGGGCATACCAGATAGCTTTTAAAACCCCCATTGGAATGTCCCCATATCAGTTTTTGTATGGGAAAGCTTGCCACCTACCTCTTAAGTTGGAACACAAAGCTTATTGGGCTTTGAAGTTCTTAAACTTTGACTCTAAGGTTGCAGCAGAAAATAGAATGCAACAACTTAATGAGATAGATGAGTTCAGAACAGAAGCCTACAACAATGCTAAGCTCTACAAAGAGAAGACTAAGAGGTGGCATGATTAGAAAATTCAGAAACGTGTGCTAGAACCGGGTCAAAAGGTGCTGCTGTTCAATTCAAGGCTAAGGGTGTTTCCCGGAAAACTTAAATCTAGGTGGTCCGAACCTTTTACAATCCTTAAGGTTTCACCATATGGGCATGCGGAAATTAAGAATGATAAGGATGGTACCACTTTTGTGGTAAATTATCAAAGGCTTAAGCAATACCTTGGTGGAGAAATGGAACTCCACCCTTCTGCCCCACCATGAACTCAGCAGAATTTGTCAAGCTAATGACATTAAAAGAGCCCTTGATGAGAAGAAAACCATCCTATTTATTCATTTCAATTAAATTATGATATGCATAACAACACAAGTTAATTTTATTTTGCAGAAAAACAGCAAATCATGCAGAAAATTTAGCTATTTGGAAGCATGAATATAAAAGGGAAGCACTAACTTTGTTTGTGAATGCAGGTTTTGCAACACTAAAGATCATTTTTGCAGAATTATATGGTTTATAGCCCACCATATGGTCAACACTTAAGTTTGGTGTGGCACCAACCAAGGATTAAGTATAACATACCAAACTAAGTTTGGTGTTGATTACTATCTTCTTTTTTTTTTATAAAATTTTGCTCATGTATCTTGTACTTTGCCTCTGCTCATAATTCTGTTTTAGATATGAAACCAAATTAAGTTTGGTGTTGCATTTCATGTCATCTTAATCAAATAACATTCTCACATGTTAATATGAGAAGTAATTGCATTTGAACATGTCAAATTGCACTTTAGAACAGAAGTAGAGTCTTTTTGCATCACACTGCACACACTCTGCACACCCACGCTTAGGCGCCCATACCTGACGCCTAGGCGTCCCTTGTGCTTTCCCTTCACTCAACAACTCTGCACACACAACTCACTGACGCCTAGGCGCCCCATCACTTCCACTCACCATCACTCACTCCACACACCCCATGCCTAGGCGTTCCAGAACTGACGCCTAGGCGCCCCCCTTCTCTCCCCATCTAAATTCCATCACTCAACTCCCACATTCACATACATCATCCACGCGTGGGCGTCCAGAGATGACGCCTGGGCGTCCCAAGCTTCAGCCATCCTACCCCCTGCCCCTTTAGCCCAACAACTCACACCTAGGCGCCAAAATTGGACACCTAGGCGCCTAACCCTCAAACTAAACACAATATAACAACCTCACCTCACCCACGCCTAGGCGCCAAAATTTAACTCCTAAGCGCCTAATCCCAACCCAAAACTACCCAATCCATATCCCCACGCCTAGGCGCCCAGAATTGACGCCTAGGCGTCAAACCCCAACTTAACACAGCAACCTTACCCCCTTCACCCCACCATGCCTAGGCGCTCAGAATTGGCGCCTAGGCGCCAAAACAGACCCCTCATCCGTACCCACTAACCTTAGGCGTGAAAATCCGCACCTGTATTTTACCAATATTACCTCCAAACCTTATCTACCTCATTTAAACCCATATCTACCTCCTCCAATCACCACACACCTCCAGATTCTCTTAGGGTTTCATAAACCCTTACTTAAACACATCCCCAACCACACTCACACACTCATCTCACACACACTACTCCCCAACCACACTCATCTCACACACACTACTCCCCTCCCATTTGAACCACACACCACCCCACGCCTATCCTTCACTATTGCCTCCCTCAGTAGCACCCACGCCTAGCCTCCAATGCTGCACCAACAACGTAGCCTCCACATACTATCTAGGCGTCCCTTGCTGTGTCTCCTTTGGCAGTTTCTTCATCCTTCTTTATATTATCATTCTTCCATTTTTCTGCATTCACAAGGTAATATCCTTCCTATGCTTATTTATTTATTTCATAGTAATATTATGTCTATTATTTTTATAATATTCTGATTTTTATCATATGTTTAGCTATTTATTTAAATAAATATCTTCTTAATTTATTTCATAGCTTCTTCTTGCTGCCATACTAAGTTATTTTTTTTTATATTGCTTCAATACCTTACTCAAACATTAAGAATCTGCATATATAAGACATAATTGCTTTGCTGCCACAATAACTAGTTTATAGTTTGCATTGTATGGTATTATTTAGCTGCATCATTAGGCATATAATAGCCATTATTCTCTTACTTGCCATCATAATTTAGAATATCAACCTGCATTAACTACTATACATCTGCTGCACCACACATCCCATAATATAGTCCTAACTACACATTTGCTGCATGATACATAACATTGCTGCCATATATCTCTTTGACACAATACATGTTGTTCATATATTATTCTGCCACACTGGTTACCTAGCACAATATAGCATCTAAATCTTTTTGCTACATTATGACAATATTAGGCAACCAGATTCTGCATCTTAATTTCATTCCTTTTATTGCTTGGGGACAAGCAACTTTTAAGTTTGATGTTGCAAACTCGCATACTCACTTACTCTTTTTGCAGAATCATGGCTGCTGATGATGTTTTAGATGCACATTGCTTCCAAACACTCTTCAACCAGCGCCTCTATGAAGAAACAGTCTGCAGAAAGAAAATCATTCCGGAAGTAGGGTTCAACCTTACGGATGAAGAATACCCTGAAATAGGTGAGCAGATCTCAAAGAGGGGCTGGAGAAGACTTGCAAGTCCCAAGTCAGAAATTGCAAAATCTATGATCAGGGAATTCTATGCAAATGTGGCAAGGACTGAAGAACAGATGGAAGGACGCGACACACACCCCTACACCAGCCATGTTAGGGGAGTTAAGATTGATTTCTTTCTTGAAAATATAAGGAGAGTAATGAGATTTAAAGAGAACACACCAAGAGCACAACACAACTATCACCATCGGCGTCCCACTAGTGAAGAGCTTGATGAAGTGCTTAGGGATTTGTGCGTTGAGGGAGCAACATGGAAGATGGGCAAGGGTAGGAACCCAAAGCCAATCCAGTTGAGAAGGCCAAAACTGCATCCTTTGGCAAGAGGTTGGCAAGAATTTATCATCAATAACTTGGTCCCTACCGGTAACAAGTCTGAAATAACAGTTGCAAGGGCAATGCTCATACACTCTATCATGCGAGGAGATGAAATTAGAGCTGAAGAAATAATAGCTGACAACATCATCCTCATTACACAAGGTTTGGGAGGAAAAAGAAAGTTTGGCTTCCCAAGCACAATCTACAAGCTATGCAGAGCTGCAAAAGTAAGAATAAATAGAGAATATAGAGGGTATGAGGAATGCGATGAAGGGAGATTCATCACTTCTGAAGTGATGGAAAAAGTGAGGATCCCTCAACTTTCACTTAGATAGCACATATAGCATAATGATGATGAGGACATGCCACAGTTTGTGCCTCCATATATGCCACAAAATGCAGCTGAAAATGCAGATTTTTGAACATCATTATGAGCAGCCACCGCACATTAAGCAGCCACCTCCCCAATACCAACAACAGCAGCAGCCTCAGTATGTAACTTATGCTGATTTTCAGCAATTTCAGCAAAGCCAAATGGAGCAAATGCAGCAATACCAGCAGAGCCAAGTTGAGCTTATGCAACAATACCAACAAAATCAAGCAAAACAAATGCAACAATATCAGCAAGGTTCTATGGAAGCACAGCAGCAAGGATTTCTTAAGCTTAATGAGCAGGTTGCCAACATGCAGATTGGGATACAAACTGCACTAGGCAATTATATAGAAGAGGTCCAAACACTGAAGCAGAAGCAGCAGGAGCTCTTTACAAACACAAACAATATGTGCAACCGCATACTAACACAGCGGGAAATGATGAACAAGGAAATGAAAGATTTGAAGAAGTGGCAAATGTCAAAAACAATTGGAAGGAACACCCAAATGAGCAAGGTAATGGATGCATGGACAAACAGCAGTGTGGTTACATGGAGAACATGAGCAATAAGGCTCTGAGCATCAATGGTCCTAAATATAATAAATACTAAAGGCTGGATTGTGTTAAGGAGAGGCTAGGGTCTAGATCCAATGGGGTGCTTCAACACCTAGCAACTTGAGCTGAAAAGGTTCGGGAAAAGCTCACTATCAATAGCTGCCTTAATAAGACAAATGAGCTGAAATGTTGAAAAATTAAAAGGGCCAATGCTTGTGTTGGATTGTTATAGGGAAAGGCTTGAGTTAGTAAATCCAATGGGGTGCTTCAACACCTAGCAACTTGAGCCGAAGAGGTTCAGGATTGTTGATTGAAAGCTTAATCTAAAGAGTTTCCCAAATAACGAGAAGGTTAGAGTCAAAACCCATCCAAAGGAGGGTAAGAAAAGAAAAGAAAAAGGAGAGAGCTATCCAAAGAGTCTGAAAAGGTAGATCACTATGTTACTTAAGCAACAAGTTCTGAAGTAAACAAGGCTTTTTGAGTCTAAGAACAATCAAGGACTGATAGATGATTTGGGTTAAGAATCAATTAGTGTTTAGACTTAAATAAAACCCCATTTCTGATGGCAAAGGAATTGAGAATGATTTTGGCTTGCTTGAGGACAAGCAAGGTTTAAGTTTGGTGTTGTGATGCCTTAGCATCTTTGTGGATTTCTTTAACCAAATTATACCCAATTCCTTAATATATCTGTTTATAATTTCATAAAAATAATAAGAAATAGGAATAAATTATGTATATATAAATAAATGTGGTGCTTTGATGATTTTTGTTGGTTAATTACAGGAAAGATGATGAAAACAGGAATCTAAGTTAGTCTGCCATGCACAGGCGCCAATTCCAACGCCTAGGCGCCACAACTCCACTCTCAGGCACTGAATCACAAGCCTAGAGGTCAGCAGCAAACATCCCACGCTTAGGCGCCAATTCCCCACGCCTAGGCGTCCCATCTCAGCTCTGAACCAGCAGTCAAGGCTCACGCTTAGGCGCCAGCAACACACGCCTAGTCGTCTCTTCCTCAGCTTCACTGAGTCATCATCAATTCCTCACGCTCAGGCGCCAAGATACCCACGCCTAGCGTCCCTTGCTCAGCCTTGCTAGACAGCAAGCAACGCCTAGGTGCCTAGCATCAACGCCCAAGCATTGCCATTAGTGGAATCACCAATCAGCCAACAAACCAACGCTTAGGCGCCTGACACACACGCCCAAGCGTTGGCATAAGGTCTTCAGCAGCAGCCAGTCACGCCAAGCGCCAGACACCCACGCCTAGGCGTGGGAACTGCCACAAGGCTCAGCAAGTAAAGTGCCAGACACACGCCTAGGTGCCAAAATCAATGCCTAGGCGTGGGAAATCTGACTTAGTACTTTGTTTCACAAAACACACGCCTAGGTGCCAGTTTTTAATGCCTAGGCGTGAGTTTTGCTGTCTGTTTGCAGAATTTGTAAATTTAAAGTGTAATTTCATTTATGTATCATTTGTATTCCATTTAACTTATGTAAAATATATAAATAAGTGGAAATCAATCAATCTAGGACAGTTAGTCAAGTT
>JASCZI010212616.1:0-14273 GCA_036250425.1 Stylosanthes scabra
CTCAGCTGGTACATAGGATTTGGTTATCCTTTTTGTATCAGAAAATACTTCAGGCAATTCATTTGCTAATCTTTGTAAATGTAAAATCTTTTGAACTTCAAGTTCATATTGTCCTGATCGGGGATCTAGATGCGTTAAAGAAGACATTTTTCAATCAAGTTCTTTATTCAGTTGTTTCATCTCTCCCCCTAATGCTGGGAACATTGATTCATCAAAATGACAATCCGCAAACCGGGCTTTAAATACATCACCCGTTTGCACCTCGAGATATTTCACTATCGAGGGAGAATCAAACCCAACATATATCCCCAATTTTCTTTGGGGTCCCATTTTAGTGCGATGAGGTGGAGCAATAGGAACATATATCGCACACCAAAAAATTCTCAAATGGGTAACATTTGGCTGCTGGCCAAAAGCTAATTGCATGGGAGAGAATTGATGATAACTTGTTGGCCTCAAACGAATAAGTGCTGCAGCATGTAAGATTGCATGCCCCCAAGCAGATATTGGGAGATTTGTTTTCATTAATATGGGTCTAGCAATCAATTGGAGTCGTTTAATAAGCGACTCTGCTAGCCCGTTTTGTGTATGAACATAAGCTACTAGATGTTCAACACGTATACCATTGGCCACACAATAAGCATCAAATGCTTGAGAAGTGAATTCACCAGCATTATCAAGACGAATTGTTTTGATTGGATTTTCAGGAAATTGTGCTTTCAATTTTATAATCTGAGCAAGTAGTCTCGCAAACGCCAGGTTGTGAGATGATAATAAGCACACATGAGACCATCTAGAAGATGCGTCTATCAGGACCATAAAATATCTGAAAGATCCACAAGGTGGATGAATTGGTCCACATATATCTCCCTGAATCCTTTCTAGGAACTCAGGAGACTCAAATCAAATCTTTACTGGTGATGGCCTTACAATTAATTTTCCTTGAGAACATGCAGCACAACAAAATTCACTAGACTTAAGAATCTTCTGGTTCTTAAGTGAATGGCCATGAGAATTTTCAATAATTCTCCGCATCATAGTTGCCCCAGGATGACCCAATCATTCATGCCAAATCATGAACTCATTTGGATTAGTAAACTTCTGGTTTACAACAACATGTGGTTCAACTGGGCTAATTTTGGTATAATATATCGCAGAAGAAAGTGAATGCAATTTCTCCAATATTACTTTCTTATTTGAATCACGACTGGTGATACAGAGGTACTCATTGTTGTCCTCATTTAATGTCTCAATATGATATCCATTTCGGCGAATATCTTTAAAACTCAACAAGTTCCTTGGAGACTTGGTAGATAATAGTGCATTATTTATCATGAATTTTGTTCCCTCAGGAAACAAAATCATAGCTCTTTCGGAGCCTTCAATTACATTGGCTGAACCAATGATTGTGTTAACACATTCTTCTTTTGTTTTGAAATCAGTAAAATAAATTTTACTTTTAAGAATTGTGTGTGAACTTACACTATCCGCAAGGCAAACATCATCATTATATGTCCTTGCCATCTTTCTCTTTCTTCAAAGTAGATAAAATCATAATCACAATTATAAAACATAAGAAGCAAATTATATTTTTAGTGCATGTACATATAAATATATATTAATTAGTACATATGATCACAAAACCAAAAGCATATCTTGGTGGTGAAGGTCGTGCCTTCTAAATCCCTGGATATGGGTTCAAAACCTATTGGTTTCAGTTTGCTTCTCATTTTATTTCTAATCAGGGCATTTCTATGGTGTACACTAGAGCACCGTGGTCATATGCGGAGGTGTAGTCCGCGAGAATCATAGATCCACATGGTTTAATGATTTTCTTATGTCTATAATGCTTTCACTTTGATAATTAATCATCTTATTGTCATTACATATTTATTTCCACATATATCATACAAAATATCAAACAAAACAACATATCTTTCATAACTTGATGACATAAAAACAAATACATATATTATACTCTTCCATCATTAATTAAGTGGCCAATATTTCCTTTATCATCCTCGAAGAAATCGGAGACATCATAGTGGGTGTAGTGATATTCAGTATCACTATTTGAAATAAAATTGGTTTCTTTCTCTTTATCATCTTTCTTTAAAGATGCTTGGTAGAGATCAACCAAGTGCCTTGGTGTACGACAGGTACGAGACCAATGGCCAACACAACCAAGAAGGCATGAAATTAATTCAGAGTATTTATAAAATCTCCTCTCTCGATACTGCTGCTGCAGGAGCACGTTCGAGGCATGGAAGGTAATGAAGGTCTTTTCCAGCATATCATAATCAGTGATCATTTCACCACACAATTTCAGCTGTGAGGTAATTCGGAACATAGCCGAGTTATAATCACTGATGGTTTTAAAATCTTGTAGACGCAAATGCGTCCACTCATAACGGCACGAGGAAGTATAACCGTCTTCTGGTGATTATACCTATCATGAAAGTTCTGCCACAGATCTTCAGGATCTTTTAAGGTCAGATATTCATTTTTCAGAGATTCGTCAAGATGACGACGAATGAATATCATGGCTTTAGCGCGATCCTTCAGGGATGCGTCATTATTGGCCACAATGGTGTCTCCAAGACCCATTGAATTCAGATGGATTTCAACATCAAGTATCCATGATAGGAAATTATTACCAGATATATTTAGGGGTACAAATTCGAGACGAAAAAGATTAGACATGGTAAAAGATTAGTACCTTACTTCAAATAAACTTAATTAGAGCTTCGTATTTCGAAGTAAATTGATCAGAGTCTTGTGCTGATAACGTGTTATAGAATTAAAGCTATAATAGAGAGAACAAGAGAAAAACAAGAGAGAGAGCTATAAAGAGAAAGAATATGAAATTCTTATTGATTTCTGGATATGAAAAACTTATGAAATCATAGCCCTATTTATAGTAAAAGATTTACTATTACATGAAAAAGAATGAACCGTTATAATTCATTTACTATGCAATATAATAACTTGATTAAGAATGAACGACTATGATTTATTGGGGTACTATGCGGCATTATGCCGCATAGTGATTGGTGGTGCAGCCCAATCATTCATTGACAACAGTTGTATTATTTCTCAATTCATAAACGAACAATTATGCTGTCAAGTATATGTGGATGTGTGTAGATGGACATCCGTAAATATCTCTCTCTCTCTAACTTCATTATTTTAACCTAATTGAAAATAACACGCATGCAACAAAATCATGAAATTTCTTTTCACTTCTATAGATAGTTATTAGAACTTATCATAACAAAGACATATCCTATGATGTGTCGTCAATTATTTGGCCAAAAACTTGGCAATACGACACTTTAATTAGTATGACTACTGTATTAAAATCACATACACTTGTCAGTATTATAAAAAAATAAAGTTAAGCTAAGCTCAATCAAATGAACTCTAGATAAAATAACATTTATTTTCTTTTTAATAAAAATCTCAAATTTGAGTCTTTCCACAGCGTATCTTTAATGTAAAAAAAAAACTAAGCTCGTACTCACCACATTAGCCAGCGCCCAAAAAACTTGTTCTTGTGTTAATAGACTTAAATGTTGCTATTAATTGATTTTATTATTCAATAGAGTTTGATTTTGAGATGAGATACACGTCATTTGTGTATTAACAGCAACTAAGTTATTTACCATATATTTGTGTATTTAATATTAAGAAATTACCAGCTAAATTAACTATTATTAAGTTCAAATATATTATATACAACAAGTGACCAAGTGAGTCATTTTTTATGTACATGTTGCTGATTATTTTTGGTATTCAATGTTCCATTTCTTTTAAATCTTACATAAGATTTCAAACAAATAATGGTAAACTCATGGACTATTAAAAAAAAAAAACACTTAAAAAATACACAAGATATCATGAATTCATTTTCTTATAATTACTCACTGAAAAATATTCTCTGAATTAGCTTGAACATTAGCTTATTATTTATAGGCATTTACTTTAGGTTTTTTTTTAAAAAAAAAAAACCGAATAACATACCTCACGTTTAGAAAAAGAATAACAAAACCAATTTCTTTATTAGTTTATTAAGCAATGCCATATATTATTTCATATATTTTGTTTACATATATATCTATATAAAGACTACTAGCTATTACGGAACTCTAGTTTTTGCTCTCTACTAAGAAAAAAGAAGAGAAGAGGAGAACACAGAGAAAGAGAAAAGGAAGGAATGAAGGTTGAGCCTTGAGGACTCAGACTTAAGCTGAGAAAACCACATATTAATATTGTTCCCACTCCCAGATTCATCCCCAGGTATGCATCTCAATGCTTTTATTCATTTGTTCAATTCCTTTTGCATTTCAAAACTGTTCAAAGATGATTAGTCAGTGGTAGTAATCTCCAATGCCATCAAAATTAAATTTCTGATCACATTGTTAGAAGAAATCAATGAAAACAACATTTAATACGAATTTTATAAAAAAAATTAGAATTATTAGAGTGAAAGAGAAATTAAGAGAGAAAAATCTCTTTTTTGTTTAAAAAAAATAGATTTCATTCAATTTTAAATATAGTTGAATTATTACAAATTATTTATATTTATAGTATAATTCTCTATTCTAATATACTCCAATAATACTGATCCTAGCATAGTGTTAGAAAATCAATATTTTTAGTAAAAAATAAAAAATTAATTAGTATTCATTGAAATACAAGATAAATAATATAAAAATATTAATGATCTAATATTTCTCTTATTGTTTAAAACTTGAAAGCATTGGTTGAGTAAAGCAGTAAGACTCATTTTAACCCATATTTAAAGGAATAAAATAGCATAAATAATATTAAAATTTAAAACACTGTACTGCTCTGCCATGCTAGGCTAGCAAGCCATAGCAGAAACAAGAAGTGAGTGAGTTTTACAGACAGAGAGGACATAATCTGTTGGTGGTTTCATTGTCAATCACTCAATATCATGATGTAACAAGTACCAACAAACTACTATTCCATGTTCCAATTTTTATATGTTTATTTCCTCTCTCTGCTTTTAAATAAATAATATTTAAATAAATAAATAAATTGATACATCCAATTTCTCATGTTTAGAAGTATTTTATATGCAAGTATATATTGATTTTGATATATTTATTTCTTAAATATACTAATTACTTTGTCTAAAATATTGTTTATTTTAAAAAATGGAAGTATATATAAAATACAAATTAATTTCTTATGATTAAATTAAACTATTAAAGTAACAAATTACTTTTAAATGAACAAAATCATCACTCACCACTTATATTTAAAAAATTAAATATACCAGGAATGTCCGTACCGAAGAACATAACTCTATAAAAAAAATGCAGACCAAAAAAAAAAAAAAATTATCACAGATCTAAACATGGAACCATGAATTATCATTTCTGTTTTCTGTATTTTTAGACTCTTTTAAGGTAATAATAATAATAATAATAATAATAATAATAATAATAATAATAATAATAATAATAATAATAATTGACGTCCTTTTATTCAATTTCGTCTAAACTCGTACGTAAATAGTAATTACAGCTAAGAGTAATGATCTAATAGCTTGCTACTTAATTACCAGTTATAAGTGTGTGTCCAAATTCCTAAATCTGAGGTAGACATACAAAAAATATGAGTGAATATGGATCTTTGAAAAAACATGCTAAAATGGTAGAAACTGGCAATAATGGACCACCGAACATCTTACTGTGATATCTTAGGTAAACGACGTGATACATTTCTTTCTTTTTTAAAAAAATAAAATTAAATATAATAATAATTCTTCTTCATTATGCATTTTTTTTCTCTTACCACATCCCTTGATTAACAAATAAAAAATTAATTCATCACAAATTAAAATTTTGAATTTATAATTGATAAATAAGTTGCTGCATTTGTTACATGCACATCCAATAAAAAAAAATTAAGAATAATACTAGATGTACATTTAATTTATCTAATCAAATTCAATCAATTCATTTAAATTTATGTTAAATAAAAAGTATTTTGATAATCAATAGTATAAAAATAATATAAAAACAAATTTTTATTATTTATATGAAAATAAACTTATATTTTGTATAGAATAAATAATTTAATTGGACTTAATTAGATAAAATAAATGCGCATCTATAATTATTCTTAAACTAACATAATGAATTGAGATCACAAATATTTTTTAAATATTTAATTGATATTAATTAATGATGTAAGTTTTTTTTTATATATAAAAAAGGACTAGTTTAGTTCAAATCCTTTTATCAAGCACAAATTAAACTCTTCATAAATATAGACACCCAAAAAACTCTTCATAGATATCAATTATACTATTTTTTATAAAATATATGTTGAATATAAAGTAATATTAAAATGATATAAATATATTAATTATTTTTTAATATACATATAATATCTTAGAAAGTTATTTGATTATAAATATAAATTATTACAAATATAAAAGATTGTTTATAACACATACATCTTATATTTTACAAAAGTTAAAATAATATACAGAGCTCATATTTCTCAAATAAAATATATATATCCGTATCATTTACATCAATACTCTTTTATAAAAAGATATGGTGTTATAATATCTAATATGTTATATAATTTAACTAATCTTAGTTGAATAAATTATTTGTACACTTAATATTTTAAAATAAAAAACCAACAAAACTAGGTTTAAACAGCATTAATTACATATTCAAAAAACTGACTTTTTTCCCCCTTTTTTTTTCCAGCTAATAATCCTAGCTGAGAAGGGAATCAGAATCTAGTGAAATATAGTATGAATTTATTCGAGTTTGGGAAGTGGCAACGGTGGATGGCGTGTGCCTATATCAATTTTAGTGTTGATAGTGTGGGGCTTATTTGATGTGACAAGTCACAACGGCAACGCTTTTTCCTTCTTTGCCCCCAAAGCGCTCTCAATTTCATAAAAATCTGATTTTGCCTTTTGCAGGTAAGTAAGTAACTGTGCCGTGAAGAATTGCATGACTCTTCCTATTTGAGCTTGCTTTGACCTTCTTCTTCTTCTTCATCTTCTTCTTCTTCTGATTATGATTTTGACTTCTGATTACGACTTTGTTTCGCTGGTTTAATGAAGTAGCTTTGCCACTCCTTTCTAAACAAACAAAAACCTAAAACACTGTTCAATTCCTGCACTCGCATTCTGCCGATGGATTCTCTGCTTCTTGGTTCTTTTCCTAATCCTTCGTTAATTACCACTGGTATGCTATGCTGCTTCTCTAATTTCATCACTCTCAATCAGAATGCTGATACTCTCTGATAATCTGATTCATATAATATAGTGCTTTGCAATTATAATTGACAATGGAATCTGCAAATGACATGTATTTAGATCTAGCTTCTTCATTTTTGTTCTTCCGTTAATTTATTTAATTTTAATTTTAAAATAGATCGTGTTTCCACTTTCCAGGGTTGTAAATAACTGGAAGATGAAAAATTGGTTCATTTACTGTGTACTTGTTCTACATAAATACTTTTCAGTACTCTTTCTTTAATTATTTTGCTTACTAATATATATATTTTTTTAATCTTTTTAGGTGGAAGTTGTTGGAGGAATAAAAATTGGACCCATAATAATTATTTTGCTAGTATGTTCAATATCCCTCATAGAACCATGCCCATACTTCTCTTTAGCTTATTTGTTTATTTATTTGTTTTTGCTATGACCACACCACACCGTACCTTTTTGGCTGCAACACAAGCTTTGTGTCAGTAACTGATAGATTGAAGAGGGAACCATTCATAAAAATATAAATCTTAAGTTGCCATGATTTAAATCAGTTTGCTTCATTTGATAATGACTATTAGCAGTTGAGCAATACTCTTTTTAAGTTTACTTGTGGTATGGTACTGTGGCTATGATAATGATATTAGTCAGTCAGATGAGTAATTGACCCTCTTCTTAGGGTCCTAGCTGTTCCCTTTCAAACAGGACATTGAAATTTAATATGGAATTCTTGCTTAGGAAACTTTTCCTTATGATTCATTCTTAAACAGAATGATTTCTATTTGGCGGTTTTCTTTGTTGTCCCTGCTACTAACATCCAGCAGTTGGTACTATAGGTTCTTATGCACCAACAACAGCTTCATGTCCCAAAAGGAAGATCCAAAATGAATATAATTTTTTGAGGTTTAAGCAGTCAAGTTTAGTCCTTCGTTATGAAGGCATTGAGGGAGGGTCTACATGCCAAGAATATAACAGAAAACATATCGTGAAGGCGGCCTCTGGGCAATCTTTTGAATCTGAACCTCAAACTTTTGATTCAAAAAGAATTTTGAGCTCTGTCAAAAATTCATTGGATGCTTTCTATAGGTTTTCCAGGCCACACACGGTTATTGGCACAGTAAGTTAAACCTCTTCTAGAATTTCTTTGTATGAACCAGTTTTTTGGATTATTGTAATATTTTGATTAGTTTAAAACTTGTCACTTTATCTCTGTTTGCGTAGGCATTGAGCATAATTTCTGTGTCTCTCCTAGCAGTGCAGAAATCATCGGACATATCTCCGCTATTTTTTACTGGTTTGTTGGAGGTGGGATGCTAAAGTGTGTTGTTTCTCTCAAATGACTAAGTTTCTGTTATTTCCTGCTAGTGATATATTTTGGAGTTTTCTTGTTTCAGGCTGTGGTAGCTGCCTTGTTTATGAATATTTATATTGTTGGATTGAATCAATTGTCGGATATTGAAATAGACAAGGTATGAATCTTGCTAATAGAAATAAAAATCTTGGTGACTAATAAATGCTTTTTCTTTTGTACTTGGCTTCTGAATTATTCAAGTAGAATTTCCATGTGGTTTATCAGTTACACCAAAGTAGAATATTCAAAAGCCTATATATTGGGTGTGAACAAGTAATCCTGCAAGTTGAGCACTGAGCAGTTAGTATGATTTTGCCTACCAAATTCTGGTTTACACATCCTAATTATTGTAACCTTGATGTGGTTATAACAAGAAGCAACCTTTTACAGCTGACAACCTTTTCCAAAGAAATTCCATGTGGGTTATCTTATTATTGATTTGTATATCTTATTGCAGATAAACAAGCCATATCTTCCATTGGCATCTGGTGAATATTCCATTGGAACTGGTGTCGCAATTGTTGCATCTTTTTCACTTCTGGTACCATATAGATTCAATGCTTTTTCCAAGCAAGCTTTACTGACATGGTAGAAAGAGGCTTACCGATTTGTTCTCTTTTTCAGAGTTTTTGGCTTGGGTGGATTGTAGGTTCATGGCCATTGTTTTGGGCTCTTTTCATCAGTTTTGTGCTTGGGACTGCTTATTCAATCAATGTGAGATTTTCTTTTTCACATCTCATTTTCTCTATAATATATTATTCAAGGTATAATACTTGAATGGTTGTCATACAACGTCTTCATTTGAAAATCTACATGTTCAGCATGTTACTTGCATTATCAAAGTTTGCAGCTGTAAATGTCAATGAGACAAAGAATATCCACTTGTCTTGATTTTCATTAATAGATAAAGACACTCAAACGTATTTGGTGATGTCATTAATCCGATTTTAGCTTTGTTTTGCAAATTTTCAGGTGCCATTTTTGAGATGGAAGAGATTTGCAGTGCTTGCTGCAATGTGTATTCTAGCTGTCCGTGCAGTAATTGTTCAACTTGCTTTTTTCCTTCACATGCAGGTTTTGTTCCAGTAGCCTTTGTACACATGATAGCAACAAGTCGTTATCTAAAGTTTTTGTGGTTAGATTTGTTGAATTCTTGATATACTATAGTATATGAAATCATACCCAACATGGAATAACTTAGTCCTAGGGAGTTTGATTAATTTGTTTCAATTTTCAATCCAATAAGTGAATCTTCCCCAAGAAGTCTGATGTTTTTGGTTGCTAACTTGTGTGATGTCTAGACCCACGTGTACAAGAGGCCAATTGTGTTTTCAAGACCACTGATTTTTGCTACAGCATTCATGAGTTTCTTCTCCATAGTTATCGCATTGTTCAAGGTTCGAGCCCTTAATTTCTTTGAATTTGCATTTCTCTAACATAAGATGTGTGCATAATGCAACTACAGCATTTTATGTAGGATATACCTGACATAGAAGGAGATAGAATATTCGGCATCCAGTCTTTTTCAGTACGTTTAGGTCAGCAGCGGGTATGCTCTTCAAATTGTACATTTCAACCAACTTGCTTATGCTATACTCTCTTCCTTGCTTGTCACTAACTAATCTTTTGCAGGTATTCTGGATTTGTGTTTCCCTCCTTGAAGTTGCTTATGGGACCGCCCTCATGGTGGGAGCAGCCTCTCCTTGCCTTTGGAGCAAAATTCTCACGGTAATGTGCTTGTTATATGTATGACCTGCAGTGTCAGGTGTGCTATATTTTCCTGGGGAATGAGACTTTGATTTTGAACAAGTGTAGTTGCTCTCATTCTAAGGCTACCTTTCTGGCATCATTTTCCCCACCCATGTCTCCCTCAAGTATAAAAGCTTGTTCGCCTATTCCTGTTTGGCAGAGTTAACGGAAGCCGACCAGACTAAATTTTGCTTAATATTTATCAACTTGGATAAAATATCCCAACTTTAAATCGTTTTGATCTTGATGTATGTTGTAAAGTTAATATTGATGTTTAAAAGAGGCAAACTTGTAGGAGGAAAGTTGCATTTCACAGATTGTTATGGAGTCAAGGTATTAGCAGTGTCTGAAATGTATTCTATGCCAATGTGTTAGGGTGTGGGACATGCTGCTCTGGCTTTGACTCTCTGGTACCATGCCAAATCTGTAGATTTCAAGAACAAAGCTTCCATAACATCCTTCTATATGTTTATCTGGAAGGTAATTTCAGCTACCTTTTGTTTATCCATTTTGGTTGTGGAGTTCATTTCAATGTAAGTGTTCAAAATCATATATATCTTCTGAAGCAAACATTTTTCAAGTGTTGTATTGATGTGTTGGTTTGTTATTGCAGCTATTTTACGCGGAGTACTTGCTCATACCTTTAGTTAGATGAAATAGTTTCCTTCACAGGCCATCATCAATTCATCATACATGAGATGAGCCTACAATTTTATTAAGTTTTTAATGGGAATTGTAAATGAAGTAATGATTTTATGAACATCCATTTTCTGTTTGATACTTTCGTATTTCGCTCAATAAATTTTAGTTTCTTCATATACAAATCATTTATATAATAAACATTGATTGCACATTGATATTTTCCTAACAACTAAGTATAATATTTGTAAGAAATTAAGTGAATATAACTTGCTTCAAAAATTAGTTCAAGAGGTAAAAATTATATCATACTTCTTTGTTTTAAACAATGTGAGACTTGATAATATCTATATATGTATATTATTATTATTATTTAAAAAAAAAAATTCAAATCTTAATGGAAGTATATGCCCCAAAATATCAATGTAAATGCAGGTAGATTTGTCCCCTTATGTGATTATTACTTCTTAGAATGGACTAGTCAAGCATAGGCTAGTTATAATTAAATATCTGATGGATCTAATACATGGTTAAGGAACAACTTTAGGTAGTGTCTCTACTAATTACGTTATCATGCTCAATTTTATGTTATGTGCACATTAATCTTTGTTCCGGATATTGGGCCTGGACGGTCTCCAAGGATACGTATATCGAATCTCAATCATTATCCAGTCACCACGGTCCATATACTATGCGGCCCATAATCTCACTCGGTAAATCCGCATGAAATTTAGGCATATCAATGACGATCAAAGGAATCGAATCATATTCATGACGATTTCCTACAGATTTATTTCCTAAATAATACGGATAATCACAGATATATAAAGAGAGGATCCGCTCCCCTACGTCTTCTAAACCCTACCCCATTACATGCGTTAGGAGAATTCCCAAATCCTTATTTGGCTTATTTGGCGGAGCTCTGCTAGCGCACAACCACCTTTTATATAAACCTCCAACCTTCCGTCTTGGCATCTCCGATTACGCCGATAGTTCTAAACCCCTTGAAGGTACATTTCGTACAATCTTTAGATTAAAAATATGTAAATTTCTCTCGGGCTTTTCAAAGTATACATAAATTGACTATGTTGACAACCTTTCTATCAATTATTAACAAGATTTAAGGGTTTAACTTGTATATTTACAAAAAAATTGCATATAATCAAAGTTTAAGAAAGCATAATACACTCATTTTAGATAAAATGCACATTTATAATTTTTTTGAAGCGATTGCTTAAAAATTAAAAACCCTCAAAACTCAAAAGCTAAGACTTTTTTTTTATGTCATCCCACGACCCAACGGGTCTATAACTAATTTACCACGGATCTAATTTAATTTAAGAGTCTATCTGCTAAGGTTGATTTTTTTTTTTTTTAAATCTTCTATGGAAAACCAGAAGTCCAAAACCCAGCATCAATTGAAACGGCCCAAAATATTGTGTTGGATACATGCATAAACGACTGCACCGTTCCGTATTGCTTTTACAGAGCTACAGTTATCCTCAAAACGACATCGTCCAAAAAGATAGTAGAGAAATATAGGGGCCGTTTTCAGAAAGCGAATAAACCCTACTTCTCCACTTCTCTCGCTTCGCTCCTTTCTTCTCTTCTCATTCGATTCCTCTTCCAATGGCATCTCATCCTCCTTCATCATCGGAGCACGCACCTCCGATTCCAACTCCTTCGGAGGCCGCAGCTCCAACTCCAACTCCTTCTCCATCTGCCGCCGCGGCTCAGGCCATCGGCGGCGAGCCCATAAGCAAGAAGTGAGTTCCCTAATCCCTAGCGAAACGGTCTCGTGCAATTTTTTATATAATTTTTTTTTTGTTTGGCTTTGTTTTCAGTGCATTGAAGCGTGAACTCAAGATGAGGCAGAAAGAAGAAGAGAGACAGCGCAAGGAAGAAGAGAAGGCCTTAAAGGTAAATCAACCACCTTCATTACCATTATCTTCTCTGCAATTTTAATTAATATAAATTGATTACTGTAGGCTGCTGAAGCGCAAAATGCCCAATCTAATAAACCTGCATCTGCTGATGACGAAGATATGGACCCCACTGTAAGTTCCATTGCAGCACTGCCATGCTTTTCAATTGTTATTTCATTTTCTGAAATATTATTCCATATTTTCTTTTGGGTGCAGCAATACTTTGAGAACAGGCTTAAGTACCTTGCAGCTCAGAAGGCTGAAGGGATTAACCCATACCCTCACAAGTTCAATGTGACCATGACAACTAGTCAATACATTGACAAATATGGGTCATTGGAAAAGGGGCAACACCTTGAAGATGTCTCTGTCTCTTTGTCTGGTACACCACACTTTCTAATTCTTCACATTGTGTTTTCTGTGGTTTGGTTTGCTTTTGTTAGTTGATAACTTATTAGCTTTGTACGTTTGAATTTTAGGCCGGGTTATGGTTAAACGCCCTTCGGGTTCCAAACTTGTCTTCTATGACTTGCATGGTGGCGGCTTTAAGGTCCAGGTTATCGCTGATGGAAGGTACAAAATGTAACTGTTGTTCTTACCCTTAGGGTCATTAGTTTCAAGTTTAGAAAAATAATTGTGCATCAAGAGGTAACATAATGCTATGTTCAGTTGTGTTGCTTGATACTTCGGTGCTTGACCGACTTGAAAGCAGCTTATTTTGTGTATTTTTACTGTATATTGTTTATGCCGTTTCTTTCTATTCTGGTTGTGCTTTCTTAATAGGACTAATCTAAACCCGTTTACATCTGTGGGATGCAGTAAATCTGACTTGGATGAGGCTGGATTTTCCAAATTCCATTCTAATGTGAAACGTGGTGATATTGTTGGTGTTACTGGGTTTCCAGGTTTGAATGTTACAAACTTCCAGCTTGCTCAAATTTTCCGCTTTCCCCTTTGGGCTGTCTTCATATATTTTAAACTATCCATCATCAGATGCCATAAATTATTGCAATGAGGAGAATGAGCTGTTGCATATCCATGCAATGTTAATCTTGTTTTTCCTTTGTTCACTTGTTAAGGGAAAAGTAAGAGGGGAGAGCTCAGTATTTTCCCCAAGACATTTGTAGTGCTGTCTCATTGCCTTCATATGATGCCAAAGCAAAAATCTGCTGCTGCTGCTGATGCAAATTTGATGGTGACTATAATTTCTTTTGGTGTTTTTTGCTGTTTGAAGTTTGTTTCATAGATAATGACATTCCTATTTATTTATTATGTGTAGAAAGATCCATGGGTACCAGGAAAAACCAGGAATCCTGAAAAATATATCTTGAAGGAT
>JASCZI010212624.1:4661-15329 GCA_036250425.1 Stylosanthes scabra
AAGAACCAGTTCGGTTTTATGCCAGGCAGGTCTACCACCGAAGCTACATACCTATTAAGAAGGATGATGGAGAGGTATCGTAGTAATAAAAGGATCTATATATGGTATTTATTGACTTGGAAAAAACGTACGATAGGGTGCCAAGGGAGGTCTTATGGAAGGTCTTGAAAAAGAAGAAAGTAAAGATCGCATATATCTGCGCTATTAAAGACATGTACGATGGGGCTACCACTAGTGTGAAGACTCAAGGTGGTGCGACAGAAGAATTTCCTATTGGTGTAGGATTACACCAAGGATCATCCGTAAGTCCATACCTTTTCACACTAGTCTTAGAAGAGCTCACAGAGCACATCCAAGAGCTCGTGCCATGGTGCATACTTTTTGCCGATGATATCATTCTTATGAGAGAGTCACGTGAAGAGCTAAATGAGAGGTTGGAATTATGGAAAGAAGCTTTAGAAGTGTATGGTTTGCGTATAAGCCGTCGTAAGACGGAATATATAGAATGTAAATTCGAGCGGCAAAAGGAAAACTCTGTTAAAGAGGTGAAGATTGGAGAAAACATCCTCCAAAAAGTTAGAAATTTTAAGTATCTTGGGTGCATTATACAAGATAATGGAGAGATCGATGAGAATGTAAACCATAGGATCCAAGCAGGTTGGTTAAAATGGCGAAGTGCGTCATGGTTTTATATGCGACAAAAAAGTGCCTTTAAAAATTAAAGGTAAATTTTATCGCACTGCTATAAGACCGGCTATGCTTTATGGTACAGAATGTTGGGCGGCTAAAGGGAAGCATGAACATAAGTTAAATGTGGCAGAGATGAAGATGTTGAGATGGATGAGTGGCCACACGAGATTGGATAAAATAAGGAATGAGGATATAAGAGAGAAGGTTGGAGTAGCACCTATTATTGAAAAGGTGGTGGAATCGCGTCTTAGGTGGTTTGGACATGTGGGAAGAAGGCCAACAGATCATCCAGTTAGGAAGGTAGATCTAATGAAAAATGGACAAGAAGTGAGAGAGAGAGGAAGACCTAAGAAGACCATCCATGAGGTGGTCAAACGAGACCTAAACGTCAACGGTCTATTTATAGACATGATACATGATAGAGCACAATGAGGTCGTTTGATCCATGTAGTCGACCCCACCTAGTGGGACAAGGCTTTGTTGTTGTTGTTGTTGTTGTTGTTTGGTTTAAAATTTACTATGAAACAAAGACGAAAAAATAGAGATTGAATTAAGTCAATAATAAAGGAACAAAGGTTAATATTGAAAACTTCAATATTGAGAGAGGGTATTTGAGTAAAATAAAGTTATTAAAATTTCAGTCTCAGTCCTCAGTACCCTAGTCCCTCTGAATTGGAGGTACTGAAAATACTGAAATTTTGGAAACTAAAATTGAAATTTGAGTTTCAGTCTCTATCTAACAAACACAATACTAAGTCTCAGTCCACCAGTCTCAGTCACAGTCCTCCTTACCAAAAGCTTAAGTTGTTTATACTCAAAGTTATTTATATTTCCACAAGAATTTTTAATTGTTACTTGATATTCAATTCACCCCTCTTGCATATCTTGTGCTTAATGACTAACGGCATACACTTCGGTCCCCCTGATGGACCGCTACCTCGATCGTCCCCTTCCCATCCTCAGCCAATGTGCCACCAACACTTCAACTACCTGCCCTAAACCCTATATTGGACAAGCCGCCAATTTGACTGTCCCCTTCCCACCTTCCCTGCCGATGAGCCGCTGAAACTTTGACTCCCTGCCCACCCGTCCTCTCCCTCAGTTGGACGACCACCTCAGTCGTCCCTTTCCGCCATAACTTTGGCTGCCTTGGTTTTCCCCTTCCCACCCCAGCCGAAGTCTCGCAGCCGAAGTCTCACCGATATGCCGTTGAGATTTCGGCTGCCCACCCACCCTCTCCAGCAGGCGCTCCCCCTAGCGGACCGCCACCTCGGTTGTTCCATTCCCACTCTGGCTTGACGTGCGCCACTTTTAGAAGTCCATTTTTCCAACGATGAAATGAGAATTGAAAATCAATCAAACCAAATCTAAGGACCCTACTATATATTTACTAAAAACCCTTAATGTACATCATAAAAGAAATTGGTGGGAAATAAGCATGTCTCATGCGGCAGAATTTTAAACTATGTATAGGAAATCAGATTAAGTCCTAGGAACTTACTATATATTTACTAAAAACTTAATGTATTTATATAACTTCTCAATGAACTTAGAAAGCTGGCCGGACAGAATTCATATTAGATCATACCTGAAAACTGGTTTTTGATCTGTACTTTTACTGAAGTCATGGCCATTAATATCACCTTGTGCTCCATTCTAAACCACGAACCTGCACTGATCAATAAGATGGTCCTAGTTTAGGGGTACATTGCATTTCTAAATATAACAAAAGTGATACACTACCACAAAGTGTGCCAATGTTTGTGCTTAAGTAATTTGAGGTGTTCTTATCACATTATGTCACATAATTTTCATACTTAAAGCTCAAAGCAAACATTTCTGGCTAGAAAGTTATTTGGGTGCAAGAAAACTTAAGAAAAAAAGTTCAAGAAATTGGAAGAACTTCTCTTTGATGATTCCCACCACTTGCCAATAGCCTGCATTGAGCAAGCACTCACATAATCATCATTCATGCAATTGTAAATGGTGTGATATAATATGTCCGCCCCTCTTGTATTAAAAGGATGCATATTTCAGAATAACAGATTTAAAATAAATTTTTAATTTAAAAAGCTACTTAATAGCTACTGCTGAATGCTAACTAAAAAGATTCGATGGTTGAAAGTCCTAAAGGACTTGTTCCGGAGCACCAACCATCCCCACTTCATTGGAACTTACAGGGGTGCTGTGAGTACTGCTTTCTGTGCCGAAATTGTGGAATCTGCTGATGCATACTTGTTTGCCAGACCTATCTCCGCCAGCTGGCCGGGCGAATCGAAGTTATCTTCCGGTCAACTGTCCACCCAGTCAAGTGCAAAAAACACAGTAGAATCACGCAACGCACGCTGCTGGTGTGCTTCCTGCCCGCAATAACAATCAAGAATAATAGAACTAATTAGATTATAACGTAAGAGCTTAAAATAAGTATCTAAATGAGCACAAACAAAATTCATAATATTAGTCCCTAACAGAGCACCAAATGTTTTCTCTTAAACATCAATTCAACAAGAGGTTATATATAAACTTCAATCTGAAAACAATTACCACAATACTGAGATAGATATGAAGAAAACAAAACCAAATTAAAGAATGAATTTAGTAAAGGCTTCGAGCATATAATTATGGAAAAATGAATTCATATAACGTCATACTACAGGCTTACCGGTGAACTAATAAATAAAAATCCAAATATTATACAGATTCACTTCACCATCGTAAATTCAGATAGCTACTGTGCGAAAACAATATTGGCAAAGGAAAGAACACAAGAAAGAAGCAAGATATGATATTATAGCCCTGTGTCATAAACGGCTTATTTTGGCAAATGCAAACAAGATAAAAACACACCCTAAATTAGAATAAATAGACAAATACAAATACAAAGCCTAATAAAGCAAAATAAACCACTATATCATATCATATTATGAATATGTATGTTTTGAAGGTCATGGTCTTTATCCATCCATGCATCCCTTACATAACAGCTTTGATTTTTGCTCGAATTTAAGCATTTGATGACTAGCATAAAATTCCTTTATTACTTGCCAATAACAATTCTAAATATTGATGCAAAATGTAGTGAAAAGAGTGAGCAAAACCTTTGGCAATTTACAAAACATATTGGGACTGCAACTGTTTTGAAGCACCGTTGCCTCTTCCTCTCGTAACTCATTGATATGCCGATTGGATTTTCTAGTTGATTTCGGGCTTCCTCTGAAAACCAGCATCTAAAACGGACTACCTTCTGAATCCAAACTCAGTTTCTCAACCACTTTCTTTCTGTACACATCCTAAAAAAGAAAACGAGGGGGAAAAACACACAGAAGTTAAAGCTCCTAAAATCTAAACACACAACCTTTTTAATTTGAACAACTTCATTACTTCCCCAGAAAATGAGGCCGAAAAAGAATACATAATTATACAAGAACAAGTGAGTGTAAGGCATCCGGGAGAAACAAAACAGACAATTCAGGAAAAGAGTACAAAATTAAACAAGTGAGTAAAACGCATTGTTGTCCCAAGGATTAATTCTATTTCAGGAAAAAGGATCATATCTGGACTGGGGATATGGTGCCAGTGCCACCCACAAGCTGTTTAATTATATGGCTCAAAACTGCACCCTTATCTTGTATATTCAATTCAGTTCTATAAGACCATGGACAATGTTGGCAAGCTTAGAAAATTGACTTGTTTATACCATTAACCTAATCTAAGTAAGTCTCATTTGACGCCTCTATCTTTGGAATCTTTCCCTTCATGACTACTAGTCCAACTAAACCCTAAACCCCAATGTGAATAGCTCTTGGGATCAATCTGCATACAAAACAGTTATGAACTAAATCTAACAGTATGATATGCATATGATTCATTAATTAACTAAATCTAAGGCATCGATGCTGTTTTCATCCTTAAGTTTTATTTGATCAACATCACATCAAACACAAACTAAATGCAGAAAACAAGAAGGGGAAAACGTTTAGTTATTACGGAATTTGAATGAAGACCATCAAGAACTTCGGCAATAATCATCATCATTGTAAAAACTCACGTTATTTCGAATCAAAAGCACAGAATCACCGAATTATTTTGATTAGGGAAGATGATCCAAGTCCAAAAACAAGCTGAGAAGAGTTCCGTAACCTGTTTCGAAGGATTAAGCCAAGATCTTGCATAAGGTAGCCGAGGTTGAGTACTGAACGAGTCAGAACTCGGGAACTCAGTAAAGAAGAAGAAGGAGTTTGTTTCTTGAATGATGGATGAATCGTCATCGAAAAGATTCATAACATGAAAAGCAGTGGTGCGTAATTAAGGCTTCAGAAATTGAAACAAAACAAAAGAAAGTAGTCAAATACATTGAATTTCTTGTTCTGAATCTTCTTGATCCTGTTTGTGAAAGAACGTCGAGGAAGAAGAAGAAGGCGATGCTGATTTTGAATTTTTCATGATTATTTTGCTGTGACGATGAAAATTGATAAGTGATGAGTAAGAGAGTGTGTCAATTTGCTTCAATAACTTTTATAACCGTTGGTCCGTTGCAACATATACACGATTTAGTGATGTCTTCTTTTATGAACAGAGGGGCCCAAGGCCCAGGACAAAAAAATAGAATGCTTAGCCTATAAAGGTTCTGGCTTCTGGGAGTGATTTTTTATGTTAAAAGACGATTAATGATATCATAATAAAAGATTTTTAATGTATTTTGATACATTAAAGAGATAATTTTCAATAACTATTTACAAAAGAAAAATTATGTTTAATTTTTTTTAACAATATATCTTTTTTTATATATTCAACGGGGCTAAAGTCCAAAAAAAACAAAAAAATACAAATTAATCAGCCTGCGGAATGAAATGCCCCTAAAATCTGCAGAAAATGGAATAGAAATACAATGAGGAAGAGATTCATGAAGGACAAGAAAATTATCTTTAGAACATATGTTAAAAAAAAAAATTTACTAATATTAAATGTTAAAATTTGCTAGGATTAAATTTTAACTCAAAGATTTAAAATGGAACTAGTAGAAGTAGATGTTCAAATTATCCATAGACAAAAACGGCATGAGATACAACTCTTATATAGATCGAAAAATTAAACACAAAATTGAATACAACTCTTATCCATTTCATTCAACTAATCCTCTTATCAACTACACCAAGAATACAACTCTTCTTTTTACTGAGTATAATATTATTTTCCTATTACAAGTTTTTTATTTTATTTGTAATCGACTACCCTTTCATGGGTTGTTGGATGTGCCCAGAAAATTCCATAACTCCATTGAGCACTTCTTACTACCACACCTAACTTAATGCTCAAGTTCTTGTGCATCTTCTCATGATTAGGACTCCATGAAGTAGCCATGGCCTTAAAACCAAGTCAAGTGTCATAAGAAACCAACATCTTCAATTAAATGATTACTTACATTTTGGTATCACAAAAGAAACGCCCATGCACCTGCCATAGGTTTCATATAAATGGGCGTTTTTATGCAATCTGATCATTATTTTATAAACGGTGAAATCTGATAATTTTTTTCTCCAACTAATTTAATATAATAACTTGCTCATTATATTATATATTAAAAAAAATCAACTACTAAATAAATTATTACAAAATATATATATAAATACATATATTATTTTATATATTTTAAGATATATTATATATTTTAATTTATATTTTGTTTGTTTATATAAATAATTAATTTAATAGTTGAACTTTAGTATACACGCAATATAATTATAAGGGACATTCAATTCTTATATCCATTTTCTAATATATTGTGTGAACAGAGAATTTCTGCATTTTATTCTGCTCATAATCTTGTTCCTTCGTGCTCAAGTTAATAGACCAGAGAGATATTGTCTTCTAACATGAATATGTTCTTTTTAATTCTCACTATGCAAAATATTGTCTCAAACAAACACATAAAAAAAAAAAAAGTTATACTATATAGTATCATTTCATCACTTCCTACAAAGAATAATTTTATACTGCTTAATATCAAATGATGAAAGAAACTTTGTCAGCTATATCTAGCTTAAGTAAACAGTAATCCGAAGAAGTGTTTCAACTCCATTAGTAATGTATTGATCAATTGATGAAGGAAGTAGTGTCTCAATTTTTGCATACCCTTTTGCATTTCCATATTTTCCTGTCCCTCCAACCACAGCAAGATGTGACTCTGGTGCTGCTGTTCTATGCACACCAAAGAAACTAACACCATCTTCTTCTTCTTGTTGATCATCTTTTTCATTGCGAAATATGGCAGTGAATGCCATTGTTCTGCTACTTCCATCCAATGAAGTAGCCAAATGAAAGCCCTGTGCTTTTCCAATAACCTCTGACCCCAACTCAAGCCCTTTTGTGATCTCATCATCAATCACTGTTATTCTTCCAAACAAGAGATTCTCAGGTGTTTTTTCAATAATCACCTTGTTTTTTCCAATGTCTTTTACCACTGTGGTTGTGCTTGTTGTTGGTGAAGCATAAATGGTACCAGTGTCAGGAATTGGTATGCTACCTTTCATTGGTAAGATCCTGTTATTTGGTTTTGAGAATGGAACTTTAGTGGTTTGTGTGTTGGTGATGACACCAGAAACAATTCTCTCAGAAGGGGTTGATCCTCCTAGGATATCATGCATGAAGAAAGTTATTGAATCCATAAACTTATCTTCAGATTTTGCATAGCTTAAAAGGAAGAAAAGGTGGAATAGATTGATCAGTGCAAGATTTTTGGCCATTTTTCTTTTTACATATACTAGTATTTAGTGTGGTTTAGTATTTGTATGATACAAGTTTATAAAGGGAGAGTGAGATTTTTATAAATGAGTGGGGAATATAGGTAGTTATAGTTAGAAGATTTGGAGTAGTTGAATTAAACCTAATCAGCTCTCACAAGTGGAGTAGCTAATGCTATAGCTGATGAAGTCTACATATCTCTAATGTGGTGTATACTTCATCCATTTCAACATATCTAATGTTTGGATGACATTTCTAAGTAATTTATATTTGAGTAATGCTAGGTAACCAATAAAAATTCAGCTAACATCAGTCAATAACTTGAATTAGATGTTCTATTTCTTTAGGTTTTGGATGTTCTGTTTTTAGGTTTGATGTTCTATTTCTAAAGTTGGTTGATAGTTATTTTAGATTTCGGATGTTCTATAATTTTGATAATGGATATTTTATAAATAGTAATTATGTATAATCTATTTTTTGTTGGCTAATTTATTGATTTAAAAATTATTAGTTACCTATACTTTTTTTTTATATTTCCATCATTTAGGGGTGCTTTGCCTCGTCCATACGTATTAACTTTGTGTTGGTATATAATTCCCAATTTGACCAATTCTATATGCATATTTGAATTCATATATCTATGAAATTAATTACTATTAAATTTACAATTTTTAGCATATGTAAGTTTTATTATCTTAAATACATGAGTAATTAGACTTTTTTTATTTTATTAATGTTTCTCACTTAGGTAACGATACTAACAGGTAAGGGGCTAAATTGTTCTTACTAGGGCCAAAAAATTCTACCAAAAACTAATTTTCAAAATTAAGTGAAAAAATTATGATTGGAATACTTTAAACTTTTAACCACTGATAATGGTTTGTATATATAATGTGATCTTTTACTCAATTATCATCATATCAATCTCAGGCTTGAAAAAATGTTTGCAGCTGATGATGTGATCCCATGGAATTTTAATTTTTAGATTATTTCTTTATGTCTCATAAAGGAGGAGAACCCAACAAAAAGCCTTTTACTAAATCACATGCATCCATGTATAGATATGAAATTCTTTTAAGTTTTTAGTCTTACCACTTCCCTTAAACCTATCGTTTTCAACTTCCACTATATTCCTTTGTTTTCTTTTTCTTCTGGGGACTTAATTCTATTTTTCTTATTTGATTGCTTATTATAAACACAAATTGAACCGTTTTCTTGGGATCATGCTTTGTTCTACTTTTGTATTTTCTGCTTGGCCGAAAGGTTACTTTTCAATCTAGTGTTCCATTATTATTATTATTATTATTATTATTATTATTATTATTATTATTATTATTATTATTATTATTTCATTTGTATAATATATTCATTCCAATTACGCTAAATTAATCGAATTCAAAATTTAAAACTAATACAATAAGAGCTTTTGAAATTAAATTTTATCTGAGAAATCAATATCTTCAATTAAGTTCTTGCAAAATCCATATTATCATATCATCCTTTTCAGTTGGGTCAAAAGGTTCACATTACATAATGGATGGTGCGGCGATAAAATATATATCTATAAAAATTTCCTGCTAAAACTTTATTTATTCATTACAATACAAATAATGCAAACAAACAAGCCGCATGAAAAGTTGAAAATCATGCACATATTATATAGATATAAGTGTGAGGGGTTAGTTTTCCATTATTGAAAGCAAAAAAAAGTGAGTAGTTTATAAGATGAGAAATTCATAAACTTAACACTTTAAGATTTTGAATTGAATATAATATCTTCTCATCTTATGTTTTTTTACTTGGTTTCTCCCCCAAGTCTGTTCAACGATTTTGCTCCCACAGTGATAGAATTTCAATTCTTCTCTTCATTTCCACAAAATACCTTTTGTCTTTTAAGTTAGAAATTGAGAAAAAATTTCCAAAATCAATAAAGCCAATTTTTTGGTGTTCAAGAAAGGGAAAGAAAAAAACTAGCAATTCCCAACATGGGAATGCATATCAGCCTGAATTACATAAATTAAATTGACGGGAGAAGGAGCCATTCCGTGTAATTCGACATCTCTTGAATTGCATGTCTAGCCAACCAATCAGCCACTTGATTTGCTGATCTTTGAATCAGAACAATTTTGACATTCCATTTTCGTTGCCTCAATTCCATGATCTTGCAGTGAAGGTCATTGTCCGGAAAGCTGTCAGAATAGTCAACTGCATTGCAAGCTAGAAAAGCCTCCAAGCAATTTGTTTCGCAAATAATGTCTCTAAAATCACACTCCCAAGTCAACACCGTACCAACCCTCTCCATATAGAAAATAACTCGGATCTAAGAATAGTAGCCATTGAAATCGTCCCATTGCAGCCTTTAATCCACGTACCGAATGCATCCTGATAATGTTGCCAAATGTAACATCCCAAAATTTATATGTCCAAATTATAATTTATTTTATTCTCTTTTATTGGCTAAAATAAGATAATATTATATGCTAGAACTAGTTTATACAGTATGATATTTTTATTGTATTAATATCTTGTTAAAATGATACACGCAATAAGTTTCAGTTTCAATAAATATAATTATAAAAAAAAAAGAAAGAAAGAAAGCAACGAGGGGCACGAGGAGAAGAAAAAAAAATAATAATATAATAATATATGAATAGTAATTATAATAATATAATATTCCAAATAGTAACCTGCATAGTAAATCTTCAAAACTATAAATATGGCTATGATTTCATAAGTTTTTCATATCAGAAATCAATAAGAATTTCATTCTCTTCCTCTCTCTAGCTCTTTCTATTATTATCTCTTTTATAGTTTCACTTTTACAACACGTAAGAAGAAGAAAGAAGGAGGAAAAGTAATAAAAATATTAAGGTAGATAATTTTTTTACCTTCTGGCTATCGTATATCATTAATATTATTTTCTTGCATTATTTATTTGGACTAGTGCGGACTACCGCCAGGTCTGTTTAATATTATTATTGTGATTATTGTTATTATTATTATATTTATTATCATGCTATTATTATTACTACTATTATATTATTAGTATTATTGTTATTATTACTACTAATCCATCACTAATATTATTATTATGTTATAATTATTACTATCTTAATGATAGAAATTATTGCTAATCTGACAATAACAATATTCTAATTACTTATTATTATTGTTATTAACTAATCTAGCTATTTCATTATTATTATTATTACTAATCTAATAATATTATTATATTAT
>JASCZI010212626.1:3565-17351 GCA_036250425.1 Stylosanthes scabra
ACACAAAATTATAAGTTGCATAACAATTAACTTGACTATCTCTAGTTAGACTTAATTGATTACGTGATTCAATTTCTAGCTAGCATAAACTAATAGATCTCTCAATCTAATTAATCTAGCCCTAGACAAGTTAAGAACACCTCTCAGTGATTCTAAACTATTGGGATGAAGAACAAAAAATTAAACCATGCATAGAAGATAACTGAAAATACCTCAATGAATTAATAAACGAAGGTACACAAAAGACTACCTCATGCTGGGTGAACAGAGCTCCTCACCCTTAACAATGGAGTAGTTTAGCCTTACATAATGAAAACCAGATCTAAGAATAATGGAAAACGTCTATGCTGAAGTCCCGAACCCTAATGGTTAAGTTACTTCTTATACCTATCCTAATTACAATTCAAATTCAAATTAAAATCTAATCATATCCTAATCTAATCCTAATCTAATCTTAATCTTATCTTCTATCTTTACAAAGCTTATCTTCTTCTCTTAATCTTCAATCAATCTTCTCTTGATTCTTCCAATCATACCCTTGATTAATGAGTGAAATTGACGCCCAAAAGGTCTTGGATTTGGAATGAAATTGAATAAATTAATGGAAGTGAACGTTGGCTCCCACGTATGGCGTGTACTCCCATGTATAACGTGGGGTTACTGCCTAAAATTGCTTCGTAGATGCTTATTGCTCACCTACAATGTGGGAGAGCTCACGTATAACGTGGGCTCTCTGTCCAAGTTGTGCCAATTGCTAAATTACTCACGTATGACGTGAGCTCACCACGTATTACGTGTGGGTTCTGTCCAATTTTCTCCATTTCTGTTCAATTCTCACGTATGGCGTGGAAGGCTAGCGTACGACGTGAGGTTCACTGGGAGTATACTTGGCTTTTCTTCATCTTCTTTGCTTCAATCTCTCTTTAAATGGTCTTCAATCATCTAAAACTCTTAGTGAATTTCTCTAAAACACAAACACAACTCAAAGAACATCAAGTTTGTTTGATTGATCAATTAATAACCTTAATTCACAAAGAATATCATAATAATTAAGAGAAATTGAGACTAAAAACAACCCAAGATGCACACGCATCATCGTGCAATTCCTTATTCCAATCCTTAGGCTTTGCAACCAAATCCTCGAAAGGCTTAACTTCAATGAAGAAAGAATTAAACATTATTAGGGGAGGAAAAAAAGAATAATAACACAATAATTTGTCTCTAAAACTTACACTTATTAACCCTAAACCAACCATATATATAATGTTGAAGTAAATATGATATCAATCAATTTTAATAATGACCAAATAATTAATGTAACATCCAACTTTTGGCATACATTACCTACGATCGAAACGTCACATTCACCTTATCTTAATCTTCAGCTTCTTTAACTATAAAAATTACATATGAGCCTTTCAATATAATCGTAATCGTCAAACATTCGGAACTAAGAATACTAAATATATTTCATTAATAGCTAACAAATCGAAGATAAAGGTAAAGCATTACAAACTGAAAAATATTATAAATGGTAATATCGTTAATTACAGAGACCATGGAATCCCAAAATACATTCTCAAATATACTAAAACCTGGCTCGACCAAAGAAAGGTCTCCTATACTGAGTCGCGAGTCTAAGCAAAATAAAGAAAAGCTAACAACCTAAGCCTCTTGTTGTCTAACAACTAATGAGGCACTCTACTGACTCGAACCGACTGGAGGCAACTAAACACCGGAGAGGTCATAGCTGGGTTGACTGTGGGCATCAGAAGACTGGGATTGGGAGTCGTCGGAGAGATGTTGAGCAAACACCTGACTGCTATGGATGGGAGAGCACTTGGGATGACGTTGAAGCTCCTTCAAGTACTGCAGATAGTCCTTGTCAGCATCCTCATCCGTAGGGCGAGGAATAGTAGGCATCTCTTCCTCGGGGACGTCCTCCTCCGGATCATCTTCTTCTTCTTCATTCTTCTTCTTCTTCTTCAATCCCCTTAGCTTCATTAACCCTCTCAAGGACTTATCCATTTTCTCTTTTACCCTCGACATCATCGCCCTTGCACATCCAACCTTCGGATGGTGGGATGAGTTCCCAACTTTTAAAAGGCCTCACCCCTTCTTGATTCTGCTGACCGTGAGTAGAGGGAGCCATCTTCAGAGGCTATGAGGGAGATCCAAGTTGAATCACGGGACCAAGAGGAGAGTATAGCGGTATCGGACTTGCCTTTCTCGACGGACCAAATTTTTTAGGATGGGCCTCGACGCCTAAGAGCTAGAAGGGACTCAACTAGAAGTTTGTATGGGCGATCGGGATCAAACCGAATACTGTAGAGCGAGTGAACGAAAGGCTCATCATTGAAGTGGTATCTCCGTCTCTTCACAATAGCTAGGTCCAAATCTGCCCTCTCGTCGGAGTCCTCGTACTTCTCGCGCTTCTTGATCTCATAGTAGATGATCCCACTTCCCATCTACGTGTGGGTCAAGAATAAACAAAACAGGGGTGAGAACCTATTGTTCTCAGTCGATGCCTAAGGGTCAACTAATGTATTCTAAGGCTTACGTCAAGTAGGAGAAAGCAGTTTATATATCAAGTACCAAAAACAAAAGTAAAAGAAAACAGACAATTAACATATAAGAAAAGAAAACAAACAACAAGCAAAGAAACACAAATATATGCACAAACAATTATAATGCATGCCTAAAGTTCCTAGCGCAGGACATGAGCTCACACGTCGGTTGTCTTCCCGCACCCGACAACTACTCAGAATAAATCCCAAGCATGGTTCCTTGCGAGCAAATGTCACGGCAGCACCGAAACGACCCGTACCGCCCTCTTGGGTACTTTCCGCGCTTCCTTCACGGATCTTAGAGAGTTGGTGAGGATCCCGTCACCTTAGCGTCTGTCTCCGGAGCTATGATAAAGAGGTTGTATCACTCGTAAGTCATGGATAATCACGTATAGGGGAGTTACCCCTTCGTTCTATGCCACTACACATCTCTACCAAAACACCAATATCTCGTCTGGTTCTCAGAACTGTTATGGCCGGAACACGAAATTTGAATGACGGTCGGAGTACACCAGACCACTCATAAATTAATCAACCAATCGGTACAATTAGAGCCATGTCCGATCGAACCGACACTCACTCCAACTAAACCAATTCATTACAAGGTAACAAGTCCTATCTTAAACCGAATCCCGTTCCCAAAAAATGAATCCGGTCCGACTAAACCATCCCATACCGGCTAAATTGGACCAAATCGATTTGACTATCTTAGGTCTAACTTAGATTTTATGAGTCTTACTTTCCTAGCTTCCATATTTATGCAAAAACTCTATTAACAACTCAAGATATATAGAAAATCTTTTTTATAAAATCTTTTTTAATTACATACTTTAATAATTATTATATCATAAATAGGGGAAATTATCCTCATACCCTTTCTTTCTATTTTACTTAATTAATAAATGACAATATTACCCCCTTTTACTTATACTAAAAGAAATCACTTTAAAACACTTAAAAAAACTTGTTTTTCTCAACTTCTAATTAAACATAACCTTAATTTTTTTCATATAGAACTTTTCAAACCTGGAGCTCTTATAAATATATATATATATATAATGACCGAAATGCCCTTGTGTGGAAAAACCTTTAATTTATACTAAACTTCAAGCATCAAAATACTTTAACAACATGAGAACTTTTTATAAAAACATCTTTAGACTCAAAATTTCTCTTAAATCTAAGTGATCTCTTCAGCCTCTTCAACATCAAACAACCAACAATTCCAATGATCATCAAAAACAACATTTTTCATATAAATGTATCAATACCGGTTCGGCCATGTTATGTATACAACATCAAAATCTCAACTTTAAGACATATCAATATAATTAACAAAATTTCCAACAACTCAACAATAATCACCACTTATTGAGCACAACATGCAAGCACCAAGGTTCTTACTTTATTCACAAAAATTCCATTTTGATCAAGATTACCAACTTAGCACATTTTAATTTTTTGTTGATGCTCAAATCTCTTACCACCTCTTCTAATAAAACCCTAACCCCTTACCTCTTGGATATCACTTTGAAATATAACAAGAATACACCAATAATCCTCTTAAGCTTCGGCCAACCTAGGATTTTCTTCAAAGAAACTAAAAACAAAAGAAATGAAGTGAGTATTTAGTCTTAGATTATGGTAGAGATCACATACAAGGATTGATCTTGCATTTACCTTCCAAAAACTAAAAAAAAAGGAAGAAAAGGAGAAATGACTTTGTTGATGAAGAGGAAGAGGAGAGCTTGGTGTTTGTTGTCAAAACTCAAAAATGATAAAGGTAATGATAATGCCGAGATGATGATGTTGAAAATGTTGGCTCGGTGGTTGATGAAGGAAGAGGGTATGGTTGTTGATAATGATGGTGGTGCTTTGGTGAAGGTGAGGAAGGCTTGAAGTTGATGAGCAAGCTTGATGATGATGATGATGATGATGATGATGATGATGATGATGATGATTGAAGATTCCTTGAGAGGGGGTGAATCAAGGAATGTAAATACTTTTTCGAATCAAGAGATAAAACTGCAGCGGATATAGGAGATAAAAACAGAGATCGTCTCTTAATTGCGAAACAGCAAGTAAACTTGAAATAGATAGAGATCAGAAGAAGAACACCAAGATTTATATTGATTTGATCTCCTACTGAGATCTACGTCCAGTTTTCCACCACTCATAATGATGGAATTCCACTATACTTTGTTCAACTATAAACACCAATACTTGAGAGCACACTCCACTCTCAATACTAACACCTAAGCTCCACTCACTTATGATTTTTTCTCACACACCTAAGTTTCACTCACTTAGAAATTTCTCACACAACTAACAACCTAGTTATATCTCTCACAAAAATGAATATGGCTTTTGAACCACTCACTTTGCCTTTTATGATATGCATGATAAATCAAAACTAAGGCTAAGCAAGAAAATAAATAGAGAAAAATAAAGCTTTAAGCACTCTTTGAAAAGATGAGAAAATGTGTTGTAGTTGTGTGCTTTAGCTGCTGGAAATCCTCCTCTAGTTATTGTTCAACTTGACTTGATGAGCACTCGTGAAGATTGAATCATGTCCGTTGATTATTTCTTATTCTCCATTTTATCATTAGATCATATTTGCTGTTCAAGTTCAAAAGAATTTGAAAATCCTTTCATTCTTGAATGATGAGAATGTTGCAATTCCTTAATTCAAGGCTTTGATCTGAAATGCTCCTTTTGATATCAAATCAACAAAACAAAATTAGCAGAATAACATACTAGAATTAGTAAATATGGACGTTGCCATAAAGCTTCAGCACAATTCAAAGTTTGAATCCATTCTTAATATAGTGAGCTAGCAAATAGCATTAAATAATTAAAGTGAGAACTTAAAAATCAGCATGTTTAATATATAGAATCATTCCAAATATAAGTGGAACGTTGCTCATGTTCTCAATAAATAGTATTTTAAATTCTTTCTTGGCATGTATAATTACACAATAGAAAGAACATGTATGTATAAGACAGCATCCAATCATTAAAGAATCTAAATAGTTATTGTCAATCATCAAAACAAATTATTTGGTTGTCACTTACAATATTTCATCATCTAATATAATTACTTTTCATATAATGTTGCAGACCATATATATGATTGAAATATAAGTATAATCATGCAAGACCAAATATATATTAATGAACGTTGCATAGTATCAGTAATCACTAATATTATCATAGCCATTTAATATAAAGATCAAGTATTTATATATAAAAAAACAGCAATTAACATTAACATATTAATAAAGGCTAACAGTTATTCAAATTAACCAACAAAATCAAATTTAATAATAGGAAATGTTCAAAAAACTTCCTTAATTTTGTTGGTATGACTTGAGTGCTACTCATGATATTTCAGTATATAATTTTTCTTCTTTTGATTAATCACAAATTGTATAATATGCTTGTTGTCCAAGTTGATTACTATTCCAAATATCTCTATTATGAACATTACTTAGTCTCCCTTGAATATATTCCACTTTGCTTGTTATATATTTATTTGGGCCTACAACACTCAACATACATCAAAACACACTAATATATTTGGGCTATTAATCCATAACCCAATTAATGTTTGTCATCAAATATTTAATATTAACTTTAAACTCAATAATGCTGATGATGATGAATCCGAATGGTGTTGGTAGAAGTGAGGTCTCGGATTCTTGAAGAAAATTAAACGAGTGAAGAAAGAGGTTGATGATGGTATAGGATTGATGATGGTGAAGAGAGGTGGTAATGGTGGTGGTGGAGCTATGGTGGTGGGGTTCTAGTGTTTAGGGTTCATGTGTTTATATGAACATTCAAAGTGTTCTTGAAGAAATTCAAAGAAAAGTGGGGTTTGATCTTAAGATGGAAGAAAGAGAATGTGTTTTTGTTGTTTTTGGATGAATGATGGGATGTAAAATGAAGATGGGAGTGAGAGAGAATGATGTCTTCGGTGGTGGATTGTGAAGAGAGATGATGGTTTTTGGTGTTTGGTGGTTTTTGAAATTTGTTTGTAAGAAGTGGAAATTTGATCATGTGGCTCGGTCTTTATTTATGAGTAAAATAAAATAAAATAATTATGGAAAGTAAAAGGAGTGCTTCGGATAAAGCAAAGAAAAGGGGAAATTAATTCTTCCAAATCCTCTTTTTATTTTGTTAGGTAAATGTTAATTTGTGTATACTTTCGTGTAATAAAATGGATAAAATAATCATAAAAAATGAGTTTTGGTATAAGAAAAGGATGAAATGAAAGAGAGAGATATAGTGTTAGCATGAAAAGAAATCATGCAACCAATAAGAATTAAGATAGATGAAAAATATGTAAGAAATATTATAATTACTGAAAAGAAAAACGGTAAAATAACTGATTTAGAATTTTAATGAAATCTTGTCGTCTTACTTTTAAAACTCGATTGGAAAATTAGGCTTCACTACTATAATACTGAAAAGAATAGAAAAATTAAATAGAAAAAATATAAATTAGGTTAAATTAACCGTTTGATTTTTATAATTTGGCAAATTAATTAATTAGGTACTAAATGTTTTTTCTTTTAAGTTAAATTCCTATACCATATTATGATATTAAAATGGTGAACACTCACATACTAATTAATTATACTTGCACATAGGATAGAAAGAGGCATGTGTTTCAATTAAAAATAAAAAATAAATAAATATGATAGACCTATATCATTTGTATCTCTCACTTTGTACTCTTTTTATATTTTTACTCTTTATGAGAGTAAATACACGTATTAAAATTTGTAATTTAATCGAATATTTTATTATAAATTAAAACATTCAATCTCTCATCAATATAGAAACCAGGAACACTCTTAAAATAATCAAGATGCCAAAAGTGTCTTCTATGGTCTCTGTGGAATGGTAGGAGTAAATTAGTAAATTCACACTTTATAAATATATTTTTAAAGTTTACAAAATTTAAAGTTGTATAAGAACTAAACTAAAAAAAAATTACAAGAATTTAATTAAAAATTTAATGAAACTATGAGAACTTGCAAAGTAATTAATCTAAAAATTGAAATAAATTATATCAATTTTTATTTTTTACATCTATCCAAAAGCTATTGAAAAATATAAATTTATCTTATTAATAGTTACTTAGAAATATATCTCATTATAAAAAAAAATTCAACTTATCTCATGTGCCTAATCTTTCTTAAATAGACACTATTTAGATAATATTATTGCAGAACCATATACTCCTTTTTCCATATAGAGTTGCAAATGGGATTTTTATTATCATAAATGCTATTTATATACTAAAATTTAGTCACCAAATCAATCATCAAGTATTTATATATGAACATACACATATATTGTTTAAGTTATTGTTAATATATATTTTATATTTTAATATGTATTTTATATATACAACTAGCGAAAACTCTTATTATTTAATCTAAACAATGCTTTTCAATTGAAAAGAAAACATTAGTAGACAAATTAAAACGCTCTATGGACTCAAGTATGAAATATAGAAAAGCACAGCACAGGATCATTATGTGCATGGATGCACCATGGACTTGAATTACCAAACTCCGAATCCGAATATGATTGTTTTACAACAATTAATTGATGGCTGGTTCTGTCTCATTTCTTTTTCCACTAGAAAAGTCACAATTCACCATCATATATATATAGTATGTTTGAAAGTTAAAACAAAGCTTCCTTCCATCTCAAGAATATAACAAATCTTTGTTGTATTTATATGTATATCTATATATGTGTAGTATTACTAGTACATTCCATTCCCCAACTGAAAAGCTTCTTCCATGGCCCTCAAAATTGACAAAAGCTCACCAGCAATTACTTCACTTGGTTCCAAATTTGCAATGTTACTGCTATTGAACGAAGCAGGGTAAAGATTATTCCCTCTAACTCTCTCAATTATCACAAACCTACAAACTGGGCACTGTCCTTTGCTTGTTACCCAAGGAACAATGCATCCCTCATGGAACATGTGGTTACATGGTGTTACCATCACTTCTTCTTTTGCCTCAAAATCTTCCAAGCAAACAGCACAACTCTTACCTTCTTCATCCTTGTCTTTCTCCCTTTCTCGTATACCATTCGAGCCATTATTGTTGCTGTTACCTCTGTAGTATAAGCCGAGTTTCCGGGCTAGGCGCTTCGGCGCAGGGTTGTAGACTTCTTTCTTGAGCTTGCTAAGAGCCATCGACTCAGAATTCTCTACTTGTGGTGAGGGAACTTCTATGGTTGTCGCAGGTCGCGGCGGTGATTGCGGAAAAGTCTCTCTAAACCTGGGGTTTGAACTCCTTCCTATGTCCCTATTATGAAAATGAAATTGTTGTCTGTTTTGTGGTTGTGCTTGAAAACTGCAAAAGTGGTTAACACTTTGTCAAATAAATCAGCTAGGATTTTGTTCATATAGTTACATACTTAGTTACTTACATGCTGTTTTGAAAACTCCTGCTGATAAAAAACGTAGTGAACTGAATTGTGTTTATCAAGTGAGAAATTCAGGGGAAAATTTGGCAAGAATATAATCACTAGTCATGATGTAGCTCATTGATTTACATATGGTTATGATTAAGTGAGAAAGTCCCTCTAACTCTCTCAATTATCAACATTTTGTTACTTTTGAATTTGCTAGAAAATGTTATTCGAGACAAGTTTGGATATTTATTCTTTTTTAAAAGTAATTTACAAAATAAAAAACTTGATTAAAAATTGATGAGTAAAAATATTAAGCTATAGGCGAGTTAAATATCAGATTGGCCTCTCAAATTTGAGGTTGTAATCAAATTGATTCCCGAAATTTAAATAGCATCAAATTGGCTCCCACTTTTATGCTATGAATCACGTTGGCCCTTTTGTAGATGTCCATAAAAAAACGCTGATGTGACCGTTAATTGTCTGGATTCTAATAAAACGATGTCGTAATCTGTTTGTGCCAGCACAGTACTAAAATAACGTCGTTTGAGGGTGAAGGAAGTTAAATTATATCGTTCAATGTGTTGTGTGAGATATATTTTAACTTCCTTCATCCTCAAACAACGTCATTTTAGTACTGTGTTGGCCCGAACGGATCACGACTTCGTTTTATTAGAGTTCAACAAGGACAATTAATAACGACATCAGCATTTCTTTTAACAAAAATCTACAAAGAGTCAACGTCAGTAAGAATCGTAGAGTGAGAGGCAATTTGATGCCGTTTAAATTTTGAGAGCCAATTTAATCATAACTTCAAATTCCAGAGACTATTCTGATATTTAACTAGCTATAGGCACATTGGTTAAAATTTAGAAACAAATTGGTAAATCCTAAATAAGAAAATCTTGGGAGCAAATATTAGGGAGATGATAAGGAGCAAATATCAATTTTTCATCTTTTCTCTCTCCTCTTTTACCACCCACTAATTTCCTAATTACACTCATGGGCTCCCTATGACCTCCCTAACGTTGGTTCCCTAGCATTACTCATCCTAAATTTGTGTTATCCGGTATAAAGAAAAAAAAAATATAATATTTTAAAATTGACAAAAATAACTCTAAAAAATTTAAAATTTTGACAAAATACAAAAACGCTTAGGTGACTGATTAAAAAAAAAAAATAAATAATTGGCATTTGGTCATTTTTATAAAAATATTAAATTTTTTAGGATGTTTTTATCATTTGAATTTTTTAAGATTATTTTTGTCAATTTTAAAATCGGTTATTTTGTGTAATTTACCCTATGTGTTCAATACTATAGCATGTAAACAATTAAATTAAATTAAGGCAAATTATATTTGAAAATTTGGTCTTACATTGGTGCAGTGTGGCGTTGGCTTCCAAATGATGGAGTTCTTCTTTCAAACAACCTCCTTGGATCTTGCGCACCCAAATTCCTGTTCCCCTGTTATTATATAAATCAAATAAAACCATATATAAAAATAATTGTCATAATCATGCTTCTATGAACATAACTCAATTAAATTTGATTTAAGAATAAAAACTGTATATATTTTATATGTATACTTACAGTGTTATGATTAGAGCGAGATCTGTGAAACACAGGCACCTCATTGGAATCACTATTATCAAAAGTGTAAATATTAAATTCTCTTCTATGATCACTACTTGTTCTTCGAGACCCAGGCAGAGGCATGAAATTGTTCATATTATTGTTGCTCACGATTCACTACCTTCTTCCTCTGATCTTCAAACTGAGCATAATAATAATAAGTGTGTAGTTGATTCCTTACTTGGGTTGTAAATTGGGAATTAATGGTGTATGCTGTTAATTTTAGTTGTGACAAAGAACATATACTAAGTAATGTTGTCACTTCGACTATTCTCTGTCTCTGCTTTTGAGTGTTGCTTTGGTTTCTATTCCGATGCAAATCCTTATTCTTACTCCATGTTGATGATGCTTTTTCTCTCTATTGGCTGCTGCTCGGAAATGAATAGAAAGAAATCAAAGAATCATATTCTTTCATTTTCATGTGTTAATGTATCCTTTTTATATTCATTTAATTTAATTTAATTTTAAGATGCTCATGCTTAGAATGAGGGTAATGCTATTTGAACAAGTGGTTTTAGCCAATCAAGTGTAACCAAGTGATTTATTTCTATGCTAAATAGAATATTATTTCAGTGTCAAATAATATAAAAAAAGTGCACCTAAATAAAATCCTATTTAACACCGAAATAGTCTTCTATTTAGTATAAAAATAAATCACTTGATTGTATTTGGTTGGCCAAAACCACTTGTTCACACAGAATTATTGTTAGAAAAATTTATACTTGAGTTAATTCCTCACTTTGGACTTTAAAATTTTATTTATTTACTAAAATAATATCTGAAGTTTAGTAACTTCTAACTATAATAAATTTTAGTTCTTTAGGTTATGAAATTAAGGTTTACATTTCGCAGATTAAAATAAGAACTAATAACGCAATACATGGATAAAAGTATTCAGTTACAAATAGATAATTTTTTTTTTTAACATTAAATATGAATTTTGCAATATGATTAAAATTGGCTTCTTAAATTAATTTTAAGCTTTCCTAATAATGAGTCGCATTTTTATAGTTTCTTCTTGTGACATCGTAAAAAAAATTAAAAAAAAAAAAGGAGAAAAATCATCTTACATACATGAAGAGATGCTCATTGCCTCATCTATCTATTAAAATATAATAAATATAGGGATGTTCGTCATTGCTCGTCATGTGGCGTTTAGTGAAGCTGGCTCATTGTTCGCCATTTGGCAAGTTGTTACAAGTGGCATGTTAAGAGTGGTTAATCACATAATAAATCATAAAAAGAAATTTGCTGGTCATTAAACATAATCATGTAACCCTATTAATTAGGAAAATTGAAATCAAGCTAATTCAAAATTGTAATTCAAAATTGAATACTATAAATTCTATACAAATATCAAATCACCATCTTAAAATTCACATTAAAATATTTATTGGTGCTAAAATTTAGTATTGAATATTTTTTATTTCAAATTCAAATTTGAAACTGTAGACTAAAAAAATAATTTATGAGAAAAATTTACTATCTTAAATTCAAATTAAAATATTTGTTGGTGCTAAAATTTAAATTTAGATATAAAATTATATAAATTCAAATATAAAATAACTAATGAACTCACACAAAAGCATAATTTTGAAAATATTTAAATAATTTTTTTACAATTTATTTATATTTAATTTGAATGTTAAATTTAAGAACAAAATTAAATAGTCAAAAAAAGTCTCTTTACAGCTCCATATTCTCTTTTCTATACAACACCTTCGAGTTAAATCTCAAAATAGCCCCCGAAATTTAAATCGTGAATCAAATTGGCCCCTGAAATTTGAAGTTACTCAATTTTCAACCCGAACTTTTAAATCGTAACTCACGTTGGCCCCCTGCCCAAATCTCCGTTAACCACGTGCTGAGCTATAACGTTAAGTGACACGCTGGCATACATGTAAGCTGGAGACAGTTATCTGATGTGGCAAATTTTGTAAATCACTCAATTTGGCCCTTGTTTTTCAATAAAACCCTAACGCAATTGAAGCCGTGGTGATGTCTTTGTGAGTTGTGCAGGGGTGATGTTGGGTAGCAGCAGTCACGTTTCTGGAAGCTCAAGCAGGTCTCGTTCCCATGGCAGCCTTGCTAGGACCTCAAATCGAGCAAGATCTGGGAAGATTCCTCATTGGTGTGGTTGTGGAATGCGTCCCGTTCTTCGTTGGTCTGGACAGAGTCAAACCCAGACAGGCCTTTCTTTGGTTGCCCTAACTATAATGTGAGTTCTGATTTTATGTATGGGTTACTAATTCCTTTTCTATGGTAACGTGTTATGTTCTTGTGAAGATGAATTTTTTGGTTGTTTCAATAGTTATAGACAGCTAGGAAGAGGTGGTGTGACCTCTTTGTGTGGGCAGATTGTGAAGAAGAAGAATGTATACCTGGAAAAAATATGAACAGCAAGGACCAGAATTTCTGACTGCGAAAACATCTAGTGTGTCTTCATCAAGTTGGTCCAACTCTTCTATGTTGTCCACTTCATAAACAACACTGCCATTGTCCTTAGTTACAATGCTGCCCCCATGATGATACACAAGGGTTAAATGAACCATCTACATCAGACATAAGTGGTGTGTCTTATAAGAAAATATGTTAAACAAATCCATCAATGCAGCAACAACATGAATAACCCAAATAAGCTTATTTTTTTTAAGAGTTGGTATTCAAAAGAAATGCCCAGTATTCCAATTTTTACCTTTCTTAAGAGCTAGTGTATGTTATTATTATCATCGCAGATATTATGACAGTTGATGATATAATCTATTATAACTTTGGTATAATCAAATCAAACTCTTATATATATTATGACAGTTGATGATATTGAATCCAAGTATAACTTGGAGGAAGTACCCTCCTAGCTAGTCCTATAACATTAAATAGTTTCCATTCAATGCTTAATTAGCTTACGTGCGTGCTACTTCTTCAATTCCAGATTAAGTAGAGGAAATACAATCAAATTGAAACAGTATACATCATACTCATCACTTTCAAAGCTAATTAATTCAATTCATTAACAAACTATATATATAATATAGACCGAGAGTAGACTAATAGTTAATTAGCTCGATCGCTGCTGTTAATGCATAATCACAAATATTGGCTTTAATTTGATATCTCTATGCAAGTTGTTGTTTTGCTATTGACT
>JASCZI010212628.1:4289-17145 GCA_036250425.1 Stylosanthes scabra
ATATTTTTACTTTTTACTGGCCTAAAAACGTATTTTTACTGTTTACAAAAGACATATATATATATCAATCTGAAGCTCCGGACATTAGCTTTCTAACGCAACAAGAACTGTATCGTTTGGAGTTCTGTAGTTCAAGTTATTATCACTTTAGTGCACAAAGGTCATGATTGACAACATGCACTAAGTTTTAAACTAACTTGGTTATAAAACATTTACGGCAATAGTTTTCGTAAAACCTTTTCTTTAAAAACATTTTCTTGTGTGTGTGTGAGAGAGATAATTTAATTTGGTTCTTGACAAGAGTTTACCTAAGTCCTAAGACTCTAAAACGTCTTCAACCTTGCGGACTTTGTGTTCTTGTCGTAGTTGTTGTTTTGCTTTCAAGTGGATCCTCAAATCTTTCGATGGTTGCCATCAATTCCATAATGGATGTCATTCATCAAAACCTAATCATAAAAACCTTGCATGCATATTGTAACATGGTTTACAAATTTGTGTGTACTTTTGTCCATCGTTTCATAATTTGTGTGTATTTTTGTTCCTTCTTCCATCAAATTAAATTAAAAATTCAACCAATTTGTGAATGTTCCGCAAACAATGATATAAGATCAATTTGGATTGGCTTTTGAAAGATATTTTTTTTTGTTGGATACTACCATGAAAATTTTAAAATTGTCTTCATATGAAGATTTTTCATTTAACCATGGATCAGAAATTGAATGGTTAAATTTTAGTATATATAAAAGCGTTATCTTTTTAAAAGTATTGCTATTTCCTTTAAAAGTGTAATCTTAAAGGCTAAATCCTCATATAAGAAGATAATTTTTACATCTTCATTTGAGGACTTCCTTTTTTTATCTATGTTTTATTTGAAATATTAGAAATTGCTTTTTTTTTAAAAAAAAATTAATAAAAGTTTTTTTTTTCAGAAATGCATATTTGTTCTCTACCACCGGCCCTTGTCTCTGCCATCACAGAAGCACCAAAGCTCAAATCCTGCTTTCGCATCGCCGTTCTTCTTCCTCTTCCACAACCCCTCACTCTCTTTCTCTCTCCCGCCGTCAACTGCATACCCACCAGCGCGCCACCTTTCACCAGCGTCTAATCCACCTTCCATCCGTCACTACCTTCGCGTCGCCGCCGTCCGTTCTCCTCCCTGGTCGGCGCGTCTTCCTTCCGTCGCGGTTGGCTGTTCAACTCCACCTTCTGCTTGCTGCGTGTTAGGATTTATAGGTATACATTGTATCCTATTTTAACTGCCACTTTAGATAAATCTCTGAAAAAACTTAGAAACTAATCACATGAGCTAAATAAAACCTTGAAAATTTTGATTGACTTATGCATGCGGTCACATATTACTATCAAGAATTTGAGGTTTAATGTCATTTCAATAAAAATTCTGGATGCTGCATATTCTCCTGACTCTCTTTGCTCTTGCTAAAATCTGAATAAGAGGTACTGCTTTTCCGCGTGATGTTATTTGTTAAAATACAGGATTTTTTCCGAAGTTTAAATCAAAAGTTATGTACAACTTTTTCCTTTGAATAGAAGCTTAATACAGAGGTTCTAATTTGTTGTGGAAGCTGAGAACTGAGACAATCCGAATTGAGAGAAATAAAGCTTCGTTGCGGGTGTGATAAAGGCAAAAAAGCAATAGCAAGCTCTTCCTAGATATTTTGAATTGAACAGATTATAGTTGTGATAGAATAGTATTGACCGAATATAAATAAATAATATCAAGACTAAATAGTTTCTGATGAAATGGAAATAATCAAGATATCTATCATTTTCTTATGTATGCTTCTGTTACAATGTGTGGTTCTCGTTGTGAGAGAAGAAGAAGCAGAAGAAGAGAACAGATGATAGCGAAGTGTGCCTCACCAATTGCCATTGCCATTGCTGTTCCCAATAGCCATAGCCATAGACCTTCATTCAGGCCAATCAGAATCATCATCAAGTCCTGTGCTTCTTCAACTTCATCATCTAATCTCAACACTTCCGAACACCTCCGTTCCCAGCTCGATCATCTTCATGCTGAAGCTCAGACCACCATTACCAAGGGTTCTCACTCTACTTATTCAATTTTACTTCTTCATTCATTCAATTTCTTTATTTGTTTCAATCAAATAAAAAAGAAAATTTTGGCTGCTAACCCTAAGCTACTGAATTATTTGTCACCATGGGAACCTAGTTACTTTCCCTATAACTAAATAACTATTAACTATTCATGAGAATTAGGGGGAACTTTTTTCTTCCTAATATTCCATTGCAATTATTACCTAAACACTGAATTGCATTCTGAATGGCTCATAAACATTTAGATTTTTGCTGACTGATAGGTTTCTGTATATTTTTACTAATTTAGGGCTCTTATATCAAAGTGGGGGGGATTTACACATGCAAATGCTGATCTCTTACAATAGACACCAAAGAAAAAGTGTATCACCTATATATTAGAGCTGAAATTTTTTGATAACCATATTTGCAAAAGGGGCAATTTTTTGTTGACCTTGGAAGCTGCTCAAGAAAGGACAATGGTGCCTTGCTACTGAATGATGTCAAATAGTTGGTTCAGTGCACCATTTTTGTTTCTTGTTTCATTGATACAGTTAATTGATTCCAATTTGTCCTATAAGAGTACTGATAAGTAAGTGCCATTTTAAGAACACTATGAGTTACTGTTCAATTAAAACCAAAAGATCCTACCTTACAAATTGTGGAATTCTCAAATGATGCTTTGGGTCTAGTTTAATGTTGTGGTAAATAATATTATTTTGAGTTCCCTGAAAAAGTTCAAAGTTCTGCATTTTGAAACTACGTTCTGATTTTCTTTATTAATTTGAATTTAACCATTGCTGGAAATATACCTACCATCTAAAGGCCCTGTTGTTATCATTGCTTTAATCATGGAAAAGATATAAATCCTTATGTGGGGTGTTTGGCGCAGCAAATAATGCTAGAATGAGGCTACTGCGGCTGTCAGAAGCTGCAGAGAAGCTCCAAAAACAAGCAGCTATAAACATTCAGAGGGGAGACGAAAATGGTGCAAGGGAAATGCTTTTCCAGAGGAAGAAGGTGTTGCAGGCTCTGGAAAAGTCTAAAAGCCGCATCGAATTGCTTGATGAGCTATCCACAAAGCTAAGTGAGGTGACGGGAATGCATTAGTACTCTCAGAGTTTCATTTGGAAAAAAAATTAAAAAAATTCCTGTTGAAGTTTGTACACCCTTTATAACTTTGTTTAAGAACTGAATATGTCTCTAGAACATTTTATCTAAAAATCAGTATGTCTTAGACCCAAAAGGAGGGCAGGGACTCTCCTTAGAACTATTATAATGGAAACTTGTTATTGTTATTGCAGGCAATATCTTTGAAAGAAAGTCAGCTCATCGGGTTCACAATGAACATGGAAGATACAATAGAAGATGCTTCTAGTCCCATTCGAATTATTGCGCCAAAGGAGGAGGAGGTTCAAGGAGATTTCTCCGAGGATGACTTAGATCCAAACTCAATGAATTTTGGTGATATTCAAGGGAATCAACTAGATGAGGAGGAGGCTGAGAACATTCAGGGATCCCTTAGCAGTGAAAATTGGAATGATGTCAACACTGTCAGCAGCTTGTCAGTTACATCCACATATGACGATTTCCTGGAAAATATAGATAAAAAGCTTGGGGAAATCGAAGCTGAACTAGTTACTGCTTTGAACGTCTCAACATTGGTTCTGGATAGTGAAGAGAGACCAAAGAATTCCAGGCTGCAACAAACAACAGAACTTCTTGAGAGCATCCGCACAATAAGACTGAGGTATTGCTTTTCAATTGAGAAATGAGAATAATCATATAAAGAAAAAAAGGCCAAAGTAATCCAAAACTTTTGAAATTTTCAAACTCACAGAATTGCAAGTATCAGTGCATCGCAGAGGCAAAACTGAGAATCTGATCAATTTTGTGTTATTCAACTCATCTTCTGCTGCCAGGTGAGCACTACCTTCATTTGTTAGAAAAGTCTGCCACAATTCTTGTAGCCCTTATTAACTCAATGTAGGAACAAGAAAGGCATATTGGATATGGTTATTATTACAAGCTAATTTTTTCAAATACCGCTAGCCCTTCCAACTTTCTTTGTTTGATCCTATTACAGAAGTAGCTGATTGGAACAAAATGCCTAAGGACTAAGGATAACTCACAGAAGTAGCCTGTCAATGCCCAAAACTTTCATTGTGCTTTCTGCTTAAGGTAATGGAGAATCCTTAGAATTAACCATTTTGTTAATCCCTTAGCGGCTTTATAATTTTCATGAAGAATTACTGTGCTAAATCAAACATCTTATTTGTATTAGGTAGCTACAAGGTGTCGAGTTTGTAAAGATGGCTTCCAAGGTTCACCTTATACTATTTTATTGCCCTCAATACCACAAAATCCAGTCAATATATTGGGAGGTTTTGCAACTATGGAGGAAATGTCAATGACAATAGTTCTTTAAATATTTTGTTTAATCATTACTTAGATCTCTAACTTATTTTCTTTTTACCATTATGGTGTTGCATGCATACAAATATCCTTATAGTTAACACTTAACAGGTCAACAGCAAACCAAATGGTAATTCTTAGTGGCTTAAATAAATTTTTAGTCCTAAGAAACCGTCACTCCACTGTAAAGTGCTATAACATGTATACTTCTCTATACCCACAAAAGTAACAAGTAGATATTTGAATTAAACAGCTTCCATAAGGTCAGCAACACTAATCTTGCCATGCATTCCACAACTCAAGGAATCAAATTGTTTGCTTATTTGCAGAATGTCAATCTCAGTTATTTTACCCATTTGCTTGAGCTTGTAGATAGCAAAATCAAACTTACTGCAAGAACATAAGTGAAAGGCTAATCAATGTCAAAGGAGGGTTTTTTATACAAATTTACTGTAGAGAATTGAGAAGAGTGAAATATGTTTTTACTCATTTATCTATCTCTTCATGCATTGAAATGTTATTATGTAATTAGACCTAGTTTATCGCTTAAGTTTTGTTATTTCAAATTTCAAGTGACTAAACTAGCTTAAGCCACATATTTTGTCCAATGTTTTGTCCATTTTTGCTTTTAGTGTATCTCCAACACTATTCTTCAATCACAAAAGTAAGCACCACCACCAAACCACCATTGGCGTTGCTGGTGATGTTGCCTCTCTCGCCTCTCCTCAATGTTCTCTCTTACATTAGTATAGAGAGGAAAATGTGTCTAGAATATGTCCAATTAAACAAATTAGGACACCTATTTGATTATACTTAAGTTCTAACCATGTTGTCTTATTATCGAGGATGTCACGCTAATGTTTTAATGCTTTATGTCAACACTATGTTAACGATAATTAAATTACAGACTAAAGAGATCCATAATTTGTAAAATTAAGGACTGAGTATTGGGATTGAGACTGGAAGACTGAGACTCAGTATTGTGTTTGTTAGATAGAGATTGAAACTAAAATTTCAATCTCAGTCTCCAGAATTCCAGTATTTTCAGTACTTCCAAATTGAAGGGACTGGGAGACTGAGGACTGAGACTGAAATTTTAATAATATTTTTTTACTCAAATATCTTCAATCAACATTATAATTTCCAATACTAACTTTTATTTCTGCTCCATCAACTTAGTTTAATCTCTATCTCCCAGTCTCTATATCTAATTAATTTTAAACCAAATATAATACACAAACATATTTCAGTCTCAGCCTCTCAATTTTAGTCTCCCAGTCTTAGTCTCTCTCCCAAACGTACCCTTAAGGACTATTTTGATGCGCGTTGGAAAATTCAGGAACCATTTTGGACATTTATTCTTAAATTAAATATGATAATTTTGACTTATTGTCTTTCCTCCACCCTAATAACCAATTAATTTAATCGGACTAATGATTGGTTCGGCCCTTATAGAGTTATAGTTGTGCCCGTATATCTCCTTTAAATACTTAAACAAAAAACCAAAAAATAATGTTTTCCATCAATGATTTTGGTGCTAGCTATGAGTAGAACGCTTCTCACTGAGATGTAGGTTTGGTTATATTATCTTATACATGATTAGCAATTTTTGAATTAGCATGATAAAAGACAATATCATTGTTAGTTGTTAGTATAAGGTCGCCCTGCCATATGAAAGACATTAAGAAGGTGACAACACTGCGTACAACTGTTTCAGTTGCCGGCCTTTATTTGTCAAATAGTTTTATTGAGCATCATTCCATTAGAATTTTTCTTCATTTTATTATTATTATTATTATTATTATTATTATTATTATTATTATTATTATTATTATTATTATTATTATTTTCTTTCAAAATTATGAATGCTAATCACGCCAACAAAGAAACAAAATGTTCATCGTAGTATCAGTCAAATTGGACCTATTCTCCTTTCCGGCAAATATCCATCAACATAGTAACTCACTTTTGAGTTCAAAATCATTTTTTTTCAGTTCACACCCCATCTCTTATTCAACACTTAACTTATTACAAAATGAGCTTTTGAATCAAACTTCATATTTTTCTTTGCATCAAAATGGAGAGAAACTCTCTCTGGGTAGCCTTCATTACATCGCTTATCCTCCTAAAAATTGTCAACTGCGTTGAGGATGAAGTCAAGAGCACAATGGTTCTCTTTCTTGCACAACTCTCTGGTAATGATGATAGTCAGCAGAATTTCACTTTGAATTGGAAACTAGGCTCCGATCCCTGCATAGACCAATGGCAAGGTGTAGTGTGTGATTCTCCAAACTCTTCGGTCAAGAATTTGTTACTAGACAGGCTAAGCTTATCTGGAACTCTTGATGTTTCTATGCTTTGCAACTTGCCTTCCTTAGCTGCATCTCTCACTTATCTTAGTCTCGACGGCAACAGCGTCCACGGAGGCATCTCTGAAGAGATCGCGAGATGCAAACAACTCACAAGCCTACACTTAAGCGGAAACCATCTTTCTGGAAACCTTCCCTCTTCGCTTTCAAAGTTAAACAATTTAGAGAGATTGGATATATCTAACAACAACTTTTCGGGACGGTTACAGCATGATTTTGCTGGAATCTCAAAGCTGAATATGTTCCTAGCACAGAATAATCATCTCAGTGGAGAAATACCGCCGTTTAATTTCTCCAATTTCGACCAGTTTGATGTCTCCTTCAACAATTTCAGTGGAGTTATTCCAGATGTACATGGCCATTTCGCAGCAGAAAGCTTCCTCGGTAACCCTCAGCTCTGTGGTGCTCCATTACCAAAGAATTGCACTGGCTCATCAGTGGCTGGTAGCAAAAATTCAGAAGAGCAGAAGGAATCAGCAGAGGCCCCTTCACGTTCCCCTGCAATTGCCGGTGACAATTCTTCTGAAGAAACAAAGAAATCATCAAAAAATGGCCCTTCAATAGAGCAGATCCTTATGTATTCAGGGTACGCTGCGATCGGAGCTTTCGTGATCCTTGTAATTGTGTGGAAGCTGTGCACAAGAAAAAGGAAAGAAAAGAGAGTTGAAGCGTTATTGAATGAGAAAGCTGTAAATCAAGAAGGTAGTACTCAGAAGGCTAACTATGTTTCAAGTGAAAACAGAGCACGGGTAAGCCGATCAGACTTCTCGGTAACTTCCGAAAGCGGCATGGTTTCGCAATCACTTGTAGTTCTTTCGAGGAACACTATGCATGAATTGAAGCTAGAAGACTTGCTTAAGGCACCAGCTGAATTGATTGGAAGAGGAAAGAATGGTAGCCTTTATAAGGTGGTTCTTGAAAATGGGAAAATGGTGGTTGTGAAAAGGATCATCGATAGGTCTGTTCCTGGCAGCGATTTCAAGAAAAGAATGCAAATTTTGAATCAAGTGAAGCACCCTTATGTGATGTCACCTCTTGCTTTCTATTGCTCCAAGCAAGAGAAGCTTTTGGTATATGAATATCAGCAAAATGGAAGTTTATTTAAGCTTCTACATGGTAATAACATATACTCCTTTTTTTTTTCGTACAGTTTCTTTATTGAACCGGAAACATCTCAAAGTCTATTTGTACATTGCAAATTCTGTGTGCAATTAATTTTGGTATCGAATTTGCCTAATTTTTCTTTTAAGGTAAATATTAAATATTTAAAAATTATTTATTTTTATACTTATTGAATAAAATATTCATTTTTAACATTTTTTGATAAATTAGACAAAAATACTTTTAGGTGCTGTATCATTCACCAATTTTACATATTTGTGAGTTTGTAAGATGCTTTTGAACATGTTTAAAATACAATAATGACCTGTACCATTAGAAAAACATAAAAAAAAAGTTAGTTAAAGATTTACACATCCAAAAATAATTTAAAAAGCATACCTCCAAAATTTACAATATCATCAGGTTGTTATTAGATTAATTTTAATCGTTCTCCATGTTTAATATGATTGGATAGAGTAATGAAAATTTAGAATAATATTACATCATCAACAAAATTTATTATTTTAACTAATATTTGAACAATAAACTCATCATTTATTACTCTAAAGTCTAGAAAAAGGATCATATATTTAAAGTACTGGTTATGCATTCAGGTGCCCAAAAATCGTTTGACTGGACCAGCAGACTTGGGATTGCAGCTACCACTGCTGAGGCATTAGCTTTCATGCATCAAGAGCTTGGCCAACAAGGCATCACACATGGCAACCTAAAATCATCCAACATTTTGCTTAACATGAACATGGAACCATGCATTAGTGAGTATGGTGTGATGGGTGGGGAAGATTACCAACAACAGCAACAGCAACAACAACATAGTTCATCTTTCCTTAGTTCTTTCGCCTCCATCGCGTCGTCAGATCCCACCGCCTTCAAGGAAGATGTCTACGGATTCGGCGTCATTCTTCTCGAACTACTTACCGGAAAGTTGGTAAAGAGCGAAGGGATGGAGTTGACGGAGTGGGTTCAGTCAGTTGTGAGGGAAGAATGGACAGGTGAAGTGTTTGACAGGACTCTGATATCAGAGTATGCAAGTGAAGAAAGGATGGTCAATTTGCTTCAGGTGGCTATAAGGTGTGTAAATCGTTCCCCTGAAGCTAGGCCAATTATGAACCAAGTTGCTCTAATGATTAACACTATAAAGGAGGAAGAAGAAAAGTCTTTGATCTATGAAGTGTGACCGGTGACCCTTTTCCCAATTGCAATCTTTTTGTATGTTGAATCTTTTATTATCCAGTTTCTGTAGTGTGTTTATTTGTACCAATTAACTTAGGCAGCAAGTGAAATTGGTGATGTGAAATACTTGTATGACAGTGAGAATCACAAATTAATTGCTGTGTACTAAAATTATTGTTTTGTCTTTCTATTTTTTACCTGCTTAAGTTTGTTACTTATAGGTTACTAACTATATCATGAAAAATTATATTCTTAAATTCCGTTGTACTAGTAAAAAAAAAAAATTCCGTTGTAATTTTTAGAGTCCAAACTTTAAATTCTACATTGTATTTACCATCTTTAAATGTATAATGTAAAAACTGAACGTTAGAAATACACACGCTTAATTTAGTTATGTCTTACTCTCGAAATGTTATCGTTATATTTAAAATTTCAGCTCATCATTTGTAATAATAAAGTTTATACGAAAATAAAAAAGAGTAAACCACGAAAAATGGCCATGAAGTTTACAATCTCTAACAAAAATGGCTCCCAAATTTGTAAACTAAAAAAATGGCTACCATTTTTTTAAAACGTGACAAAAGTGACCACCTGTTGAAAGAGAGTGAAAACATTAACAGAAAAGTCCTAGCTGGCATACTGAGCCTCCTATGTGTCATCTCAATCATCTAACATTGTTTCACCCCCAAAATTGAGCCCCTCTTTATGAAACCCTAATTTCCAAATTGAATGCCAAAGACCAAAGTAACCCTTCCCAAATAAAAACCCAAATTTTCCCATTCTACCAAAACCCGCGAAGTGATTTTGATTCTCCATAACCTATCAACCCTTCTTCTTCTTCTCCTTCTTCAGCTGTCGTCGTCGAGGGTTGAGGTTAAGAGCATTCATCACCGTCACCTGCAGCGTCAACAATTCAACTGAAGCTCAAACTACCATTGCTAAGCTTGGAGGTTGAGGTAAGCACGCACTTCTTGTTTTCTTTTTCCACTATTTTTTGGTAGGGCTGGTGGTTTGTGAGTTTAATATTGAACCATGATAATGCATTCTCGTGTCTCATCCCTGGATTTTTTGCTACTATGTCCTGTAGATGACTCCACTCCTCACTTTTGTGTATCATTACATGGGTAGATTAGAGAGAAATCCGAACAATGTAATGAAGTATAGTGGGGTTTGGTTAGTGATATTGAAGGGATTAATCTTGATACATGCAATTTGTCCATGGTTGAGGAAATGAATTTAGATTTGGGATATTCTAGTACCAAAGGTGTTTACTGGTTGATACCAGGGTTAGGGTTGGGTAATAGGTTGAGGTTGCTTGTAACGGATGAGGAGGTTGCAAACATGTGTGATGTTGCGAAAGACAATGGGAATATGATACATTTGTACTTGGAGTCCCCTGTTATTGCTTATCCCATTGTGATTGAGCAAGTGGTTGTTTTTTATGACACACAAGACACTAATGCAAAATTTGTGGAAGCTGATGACGTAATTGTGGATCAACCTGAAAAGGATCGGAATGACATGAACAATAAGGTTCAAGGTGAATCAAACGATGAAAGGAATGCTATAACCGATTTCAATGAGGATTCCAATATTGAAAATGGACAAAGAAAGGGATGGAAACCAAGAAAGAGGTTTCCAAGACCTCCTCCAAGCGGTAGGCCACAACCTACTTTAGATAACATTGATAAAACTAAGGAGCAAAGAATGCCAGAATCGGTTTTAGAGAATTACAATGAAGTTGAAGAATAAGGCATGCAAGAACCAGTTTCAGAGAATAATAATGAAGGTAAATTTCTTGTGGAATTAATACTGATTAATTAGTTGCAAAAAAATTGAATTCTTAACACTAATTGGAGTATTGAATATTTGGGGATAACTTAGATAATTAAGTAAGTGATACTTATTTTTCTTCGTTTATCATTATGCATTGGCTGTGTATGAAGGTGTTGGCAGTGGACAGCAGAGGACATCTAGAATACACCATTCAAGGCCCCTCCTTTTAGGACAAAGGATTATACCGTCCAGAGAAAAAAAATGAAGCTCTATCAGTTGTTGTTCCTCAACCTAATGTTGATGCTTCGGATAATGAGCCTGATGAGTACCAGTATCAATTGAAGGAGCTACATACACCTTCTACCTCAGATTCTGAAGATGAGTCTGCTATATTTCAACAACCCAATCTGGATACTCCTTATGGAAGAATAAGACTAGAGCTAGGAATGGAATTCGCTACAATGGAACAATTCAAGACTGCTGTCCTAAAATACAATGTACAAATGGGTAGAGAGGTGAAGATTCTTAAGGTCTCCCCTAGAAGGTGCAAGTACATATGCTGGAACACTGAATGTTCATGGCCGATTTATTGTGCTAGAAGAAACCGTCCACGAAGTTACCAAATCGAGTCATTTGTGGATGAACACACTTGTGGAAGGAATAATAATCGGAATAGATACGTGACTTGTAAATGGGTTGCTGAGGAAATGGTTAAGAAGATAAGGATTAGTCCGAAATTTTTCAGAAAAAGAGGCACATGAATGGTTTAGGGTGGAGTTTGGCATACTTGTTGGGATAGAATGATGTACATGGCCATGGAGAAAGCCAAAGATATAATTGAAGAAACCGAGAAAGAGCAATATGGAAAACTGGGGACTTATTTGTGGGAGTTGCTGAGGGGCCAATCTTGGCTCAACAATCAAGTTAGAAACCCATCCGTAGCCAACCGGCTTACCTAAGTTCAAAAGATTGTACATATGCTTGGATGCTTGTAGGAGAAGGTTCAAGGCCGATTGTAGACCTTTCTTATGACTTGATGGAACCTTCCTAAAGGATTATTTTGGAGGCCAACTGTTGACGGCAATCGGGCAGGATGCAACAATCACCTCTTTCCGTTTGCATATGGTGTGATTAATGCAGAGACGAAAGATAATTGGAAGTTTTTCCTTGAGTTGCTACATGAGGACTTGGGAGACTACAATTAACCAAGCACAAAACTAAAAATCAAGAGTAAACCACCAAAAATATAGTTTTACTATCTATTTAGTTGCATAAAATCCAGATAGCTTCCAATACCATCCTCAACAACAAATTGTTAACCATGTTACAATATGCATAAGTTCATTTGATTTAGGTTTTGATGAATGACAAACATTGAAGTTGAGGATAAGCATTAAAAGATGCAAACAACGTCAAGACAAACATTGAAGTTGAGGATAAGAGTTGGAAGCAAGCAACAAGACAAGAAGACGAGTCCGCAAGATTTGAAGATGGTTTAGTATCTTAGGATTTAGGTAAACTTCTTGTCAAGAACCAAAGTTTATTATCTCTCTCACACACACACAAGAAAATGTTTTTAAAGAAAAGGTTTTACGAAAACTATGGCCGTAAAAGTTTTATAACTTGTTAGCTGTTTTAAAGCTTAGTGCATGCTGTCAAACTTGACCTTTGTGCACTAAAGTGATGATAACTTGAGCTACAGAGGTCCAAACGATGTGGTTCCTGTTGCATTAGAAAGCTAACATCCGGGGCTTCAGTTTGATATAAAGTTTGCCTATAGTTGACATCCAGGTAATCGATTACCAAGGGTGATAATCGATTACCAAGAGTTTGAAAACGTTTTTTGGTCAAAACCCTATGATAATCGATTACCAAGGGTGGATAGTCGATTACCAGGGTTATGTAATCGATTATCAAGGTGGATAATCGATTACCAAGCTTTAAAA